>JAZDUH010000490.1:585000-687500 GCA_036419115.1 Scarus forsteni | reverse complement strand
TAGATTAAAGAATTATAAACTCTGGTGGCTGCAGGGAGGAACGATCTTCTTTATCTCTCAGTCCTGCAGTGCAGAGAGGTGAGTCGTCCACTGCTGCTGTTTCTCAAGGATGATGTGAAGTGGGTCATCAGTATAGATCAGATAGATAGATAGATGTACAGTGGGAGGAAAAAGTAAGCACACCCTTTGTAATTTTGTACATTTCTGCCAAAATTGGTTATAAAATATAGTCTGATCTTAACTCAAATCACAAGAATAAGTAAACAGTGTCTGCTTAAACTAATGCCACCCAAACAATTACATTTTATCATTTTTTTTACTGGCCATAAGATGTAAACATTCACAAGACAGGGGGGAGTAAGTAAGTACACCCTTGGATTCAGTAGCTGGTTGATCCTCTTTTGGCAGCAATAACTTCAACTAGACGTTTCCTGTAGCTGCAGATTAGGCAGGCTCAACGATCAGGATGAATCTTGCACCATTCCTCTTCATAAAACTGCTGCAGTTCTACAAGATTCTTGGGATGTCTGGTGTGAACAGCTTTCTTGAGGTCATGCCACAGCATCTCAATTGGGTTTAGGTCAGGACTTTGACTGGGCCATTCCAGAACATTTATTTTATTCTTCTGAAACCATTCTAAAGTTGATTTGCTTCTGTGCTTTGGGTCGTTGTCCTGTTGCAGCACCCATCCTCTTTTGAGCTTCAACTGTTTGACATATTGTCTCAGGTTTTTTTGCAAAATATCTTGGTAAACTTGTGAGTTCATTTTTCCATTGATGATGGCGAGCTGTCCAGGCCCTGAGGCAGCAAAGCAGCCCCAAACCATGATGTTCCCCCATCATACTTAACAGTGGGAATAAGCTTTTGATGATGGTGTGCTGTCCCATTTTTCCTCCACACATGACGTTGTGTGTTCCCACCAAACAATTCAACTTTGGTTTCATCACTCCACAGAATATTTTCCCTGTTGCACTGTGAAGCATCTAAATGCTTTTTTGCAAACTTCAAACATGCAGCAATGCTCTTTTTAGACAGCAGTGGCTTCCTGCGTGGTGTTCTCCCATGAAACCCATTTTTGTTTCATGTTTTACGTATTGTAGATGTGTCAACAGAGATGTTGGCATGTTCCAGTGATTTCTGTAAGTCTTTCGCTGACACTCTAGGGTTCTTTTTTACCTCATTGAGGATCCTGCGCTGTGCCCTTGGAGTCATCTTCACAGGGCGACCACTCCTTTGAAGAGAAGCAACAGTGCCAAACTGTCTCCATTTGTAGACAGTTTTTCTCACCGTGGATTTGTGAACATCAAGACTTTTAGAGATGGTTTTGTAACCTTTTCCAGCTTTACACAAATCAACAATTCTTGATCTTAGGCCTTCAGAGTGTTCTTTTGAGCGAGGCATGGTGCACATCAGACAGTGCCCCTCATCAAGAGACAACTCTTAACTGGTGTGTGTTTTCCAGTGGGCAGGGCAGCTTTAAGCCACACCTCAGTAATTGAACTTCAGGTTGGCTCACACCTGACTCATAAATTTGACTAACTAGCTCTTGGAGGATCCTTAGCCAGGGGGGTGTACTTACTTATTCCTCCGTGTCTTGTGAATGTTAACATCTTATGGCCAATAAAAAAATGATAACATGTAATTGTTTGGGTGGTATTAGTTTAAGCAGACACCGCTTACTAATTCTTGTGATTTGAGTTAAGATCAGACCACATTTTATAACCAATTTTGGCAGAAATGTACAAAATTACAAAGGGTGTACTTACTTTTTCCTCCCACTGTACATAGTGAGGGATATAGATAGATGGGAGTTTGTTTTAAAAAGTGGCATAGGTACTTCCACAACCACAGTGGTGCTGCCTGCCAAAGAACACTTTTTCACAATTGCTTCACACTAAACCCCATTCTCTCAACCAAGTTCACAGAGGCCTAAACTAATTTTTGAATCAAATTCTCTTTTGACCAACCTTAATCACTGTCCAGGTGCTTAGATTTGATTTTCAAAACTTTTTTTTTTTTTTTTTTGCAAAACCTTGAACACATTCTCAGTGACTTTAAACATTTTTCACTGTGACACCCTTGTGCTGCAAATTGAAAACACTGGCAGCAAAGTATGAACACAATTACTTCACAGCTGTCATCTCTTAAGCGCAACTACTATAAATTGAACACACGTTTCTATTGAGGTGATCAGACGAATTGGGCAGGATTCAGCCGAATTGGTCAGTTCAGAGGGCACAGGTGGCACATATGCTTTCATCTGCAGTGGATGGAAACATACAGAGAGGCAGAAGGGTTTGTATGAGAGGTGAGCAGGAAGGGGATGAGGAAGAAAATTGGGCAACTACTGTACAGCCTTTCCTTGTTCATGGTATGACAATCACAGAAGCAGGACAAAGATGATTCCAGGCTAATTTTAGCAGATTTTCTGTAGCCAGGACAAATAACTGCTTAACATAACATTTGACATACATAATATTGTACTGTAAGTACTATAATGCTCATTACAATACTATTTCACTGCCTGTATACATTTGTAAGTGCATCTTCCCCTTTGTAGAACTGAAAAATGACCAAATGAGGCTGGAAGGACTGCTCTTTTCTCCCAACAACAAGAAGCACTGACTGCTGACATGGTCCTTCAAAAAATGCCATCCGACTCTGTGAAATCCAGTTTGAAATCAATGTCACCATGTGGACCAGCTCCTGGGACAGATGTGATCTGTTCCTGTGTCATAATTAGAAGTACAAAATTAAGTGACAGTTGCATTTAAACACAGCAGCCGGCTAGTCCATCATGCTTGTGATCCACCTGCATTCCTGGTTTGTCATCGCCAAATAGCAGAGCTTTTGGTGATATATTCTCTCCTGGTATCTCCTCCTTATCCTCCTTGAAATAATGTACTCCATCTTTTTAGCGCACCTTCTATTCAGTTTTTTGGTATAAAATCGTCACTGCACCAACCTGAATCTGTCAACATCTCCCCCTGGTAAACTGTCACACCCATCTCGGTGCAGCAGGTCTTCTAAATTGCTAAATTGGCTGCTCATGGCGGTGCGCCAGACAAAATTAACACTGAGCTGGGTGCGCCAGGCTCCATGCACTCTGCGCCACCCTGTGCTGTGCTACGAAATTAGGGCCCTACAAGTCCATCAAAGAACCCCCAGACTCAGTTTTTCCCACATGCCATGACTGCATGAAACAAAGAGTGATCATAACCCCCTCCCCCTTACCACCTGCTGCCCTCTTGCACATGCTCACCTAAATGCTCTGCACAATACAGACTTGGTATTGCACTTTTATATGCATGATTTAATTTGTTCTATTATGCTTTCTTTTATTGTAAATTTTAAACTTATTTATCACATTTTTATTGTATGTGAACCAAATGGATTAGCACTCTGAATTTGGCTGTACTGCAAAGCACAAGTATAATGACTGCATGTGAACAGCTGGATCAGAAAGCAGTGTATACAATATGTAATAAATCATTGTTTGGGACAAACAGTTTTCACCATGCTGTCATGATATTTGAATGGTTCACCAACAACCAGGGCTTCATCAAGGTTTTTCCTCTACCCTACAGCTGCTTCCTGAATCCAACAAAGGAGGTTTTTTCTGCATGGCCATGGAAGGTCTATGACTGAGAGCCCTACACCAGGGTAAATTTATTAAAGGTAATGGAACAAGCCTGTAATGATACAACAGTCTTTTCAGGGCTGGGTTTGGCACACCAGGGGGTTCTTTCCCCATTTTCTGACAAGGGAAAATAAGGTCTGCAATGTGGATGAAGTCCTCTGACTGGACCCCGCACAGAGACAAGATGTTGGAGAATGAATCTCAGTGACTTGGACTGTGCAGTAGTGTGCTTTTCTGACACATTTTTACATTTTCTGTCATGTTGAATGTAGATATCACTTTGAACAAGATAATTTTATGCTGAATACATTTACAGTAAACATTTTTGGTTATCTTTTTGCCCTGGATCCTGTGTCCTAAATATTTTAAGTAGTGTCTAATGAATGCTCTGAAGTGAACGTGTTTTTATTTGGTGTGTATATGATTTGAAGACATTGCTTGGCTTTAAACACAGGATAAGGGGTTTTGAGGTGATAGCTTGATTGTGATAAAAAAAAGTCTGGGGTTTTGTGAATGTAGTTTGAAGTTTTGGATTTGTGTTTAAGGTTTTGAGAAAATGGGTGGAGGTTTCAAGAAATGTGCTTTAGCAACTGTGAAAAACTGCAACGATCATGACCTGTTGGATCTGCTTCTAAAAGGTTCTGCCCATTCCCAAACACATTCTACTGGCTCTTTTGCATATGGACAATTCAAGTATGTCCATCTGTCATGTCAGGATACAAGGTCAAGTTTATTTACCAAAAAGAAGACCAATACTAACAGCTTAGACCTTCTGAAGAAGTTAAGATGCTGGCAATCCAACATCCTTTGTTAGCTAAAATGGTTTTGGCTACTTCAATTTTTAGTGTTTTCTCTCTAACGTTTCATTAAAGGAGACATATCATGCTGATGCATGATTTAATACTTACATATGATATAATAAATTTGAAAACTAGACCTTTCATCCACTTAATTTTCAAAAAATGAGTTATTGTATTTTTTCTGATATCCTAGAACGAGATTTGATGCCTCTGAAAATAGGTCATTGCAAGATGTCTGCGAGATTTAAATCGTCATGACGACACAAGGTACATTTCTTTTATTGGAGTAATCTGATAAAACACTTCCTCCTCTGTGATGTCCGTTAGCCACAAAACCGTCACCAAGGAACACATCCACCAGCAGCAGCAGTATATAGCTCCCTAGCTCACACTCCCTCATTACCAGCTCTGAAAATACAGTAGAAGAAGAAGGACAGGCTGGAGGTGGATCCGAATAGTCCTTCCTAAGTCCTTTCCTATCCACTTTACCTTAACCCCGATAAAAAACGTCACAGGGTCAAGAAAAGGAAGGAATAAGAGGAAAGGAAAGGAGAACTGCGGTAAAAGAGGAATTCGACTGCACTTTCACTTTGGTGTCATATTTATGTGACGAGGATTTCCTGTGACGTAGGTAAACCACGACGAACTACAGTGCTCTGAAAATGGACTACAAGAAGCGTCTTGTCATCTGCTCTGCCTCACAGAGTTGTTCCGTGTCAGCTTTACCTGTTAACATTAACGATCCATGATCAGACCTGTGATGGTGTTTTGTCCGTTGGTCATGCAGTGTGTGTTTCCTGCACACAGATGTGAGGTTAGGTGAAAGCTTCTATAAATGTTCACATCTTTGACAGCACACAGGAAAAAAACTGATGTCTGATAAAACATAAAAATGTTTCAGAAAGACATTCATCCCTGTTTCATTCACATACATCATTACACACATTGTTAAACAGTGTTACTATATTTTAAGTATTGTAAAATACCTCATTTTTCCGTCTTTTACTGATTGTTTTTTTAATAAACGTTATTAGAGCTCCCATTGTTCTGTCTTGGCATGATTTACTTCATAAATGAAGATTGATAGAAATCTGGTAACTAATATATAATATTAAAATAGGACACAAGGACCACAATTGTTTATTACCTGATGAACATTGTAGACGGCCCGACGGGTATGGAGAAAAAATGTTTTAAATCAAGTGCTTTATGAATTATAGACTAATATTTAATTGTTTATCGGTCCACCATTTCAAAACTGATTAAGAAATAAACTAAAGGTGATATTTTTGAAAGCGAAGCATATATTCTTCTCTTTGACTGCCAAAAAATGTTTTTGTTTTTTTTAATTATATAGCCTACATATCTTGATAGTCCCACAAAACTCGTCCTTTCTTCCTCGTAAGTTTCCGTACGATGCCGATACGCGTCACCTGCCGCAGTGCATTATGGGGCGTTCCTTTCTTCTCTCCTTTCGGAAAGGATTGGTCCAGTGTTTCCTAAGCTAAAGGAGATAATAAAGGAAGCAACGACCCTCCTTTCCTTAACTTTTGGAGAATTCGAACAGCACTTATCATGGCCGACGCTTAAATGCTTCCGGGTCATTTCTTCAGTTAGGAAGGTTCCTTATCAAAAAAGGACTATTCGGATGCACCCTGGCTCTACTCTCTCGGCAGCTCTGATAGAACTGACCAATCAGAGAACAAAGGGCTGTGACATTGCAAGGTTACTGTAGGTCAGCCTCAGAACCGAGCATTTCAACGAGAGCTTGATAATGGCCTAAAATGAGGATTTTGAGAACGCTATTGTGGGACAATGAAGGAACTAAATGACTTGTACTGAGGGCAGAAATGCTTTACAGGCATCCTAGTCTGGCATAGTGAAAAGGAGAAACAAGCATGATATGTCCTCTTTAAATTGTGTGAATACAAACATGTATCATAATGAGATTATCGATACTTGCCTTTTGTCCTTGTTTCTAGACCCAAAATACATTGGGGGACTCATTGACCGCTCACTCTTCAGGCAGCCTGAATCAGCCTCGTCAGTCTCAGAACTTGGTGGAACTCTAGAAATGACACAAAGAAATTGAAGTTCGGGAAATAGCATTCAGTGCTGCAGTCAATTCATCCATCTATCCATTCTCCTCCTCTTATCCAGGGCTGGGATGCATAAGCAGTAGGTCAAAAAGTTTGACCCAGGCACCCCTCTGCCCTACAACATTTTCCACTTCCTCATGAGGAATCCCAAGTTTTACCAAGTCCAGATATCCATTCAGAGGGTACATGGTCTGCCTTGACATGTAAGCTAAACGTTCTAAGAAGCAGGCACCAGTAGGCATCTGAATTAGATGCCTGTATCACCACAACTGACAGCTGTGCATTACAGAGCTCTTATTTATTGCATGTTTTAATTGTTTCTTAACAGTTAAACAATTAAAACACTTTTAAAGCAATTTAGAAAAGAGTTGAGATAAATAGATTCTTTTAATAATGGAGAACCCATTAAAGGAAATTAGCAACAAAACGCGATGTGTACTAGCATCAGAGAAGGATGTGTGTCTTAACTTCCCATGACAAGCTGCATGAAGCTGCTCTGATGTCTTCCTTCTATTTTCTCTCCATTACTAACTCAGCTGCTGGTGTGGATGAGGGAAAGAAAGATATTAGGGGACTGTACAGGAGGGATTTTCTTGTATTTTCATAGACTTTGGTGACTGAGCAGAGCTTGTTAATATATCTTGTATTTTGGAGATCGTAGAAGACTACTTCATAGTTAAGTGAAATATTTCACTCTCAACAGATTCCATAAGGTGTCTGGATTCCTCATAAACGGTCTTACAGTTATCGAGAGTGTTTTGTGTGTGCAAGTCTGAATATTTTTATGTGTTACTGCCAGGGCCGGACTGGGAAAGAAATTCAGGCTGGGAGATTTCCAACCAGTCAGGCCTCTTCCGCCACCGCGAGGGTAGTGTCACTTGGGATAATGCACCAAAAATTTGTTTTTTTTCCTTCCAAAAATATACCTTTTGCAGTTATGTTATAGTAATTACAACAATACTAAACTGACAGTAACTCTATTAAACACAACCATGACGACAGCTCCATACAGTCCAGTACTTTTCTCTTCTGTAATCTCTTCACTACCCTCACCTATTGTTAATCTGAATCTCACACATACATGCTCAAGCATGAAGCCTCTATCTTACACAATATACAATGACTTGTCCTGCTGTAGAAAGAGTTTTTGCTCTGTTCCTGCCAGTTCCTCTGATCTGGTACTGGGCTCTCCTGCTGAAGCCCCAGCACTGGTATTATATCCACCTTTACACACGAAACATGCTCAAATTAAATATGGGAAAACATAATTCATTTTAAAATGTTATACAAAGTGTCTCTGTCTCTCTCACACACACACTTAACCAAAACAACCAGTAAATGAACATCCGAAACCACATAAAGAGCAGGCAAGCACAACCAACCACCACACTGACAAAAACTGTAGTCAAAATGTTCATATGACCAGTAGTGATATAAATATGTGCATCTGCATAGAGCATGTATGAGTCATCATTGGAACATAACATATTTGCAGAAATTCTTCCGAGTAGAGCAACTGTGTACAGTACATGCACTATATAGCCAACCATGTCTTCTTAACCTGTCCTGTTGTAACAATGGCAATGCCAGATATACCAAATGGCAGCTGCATCAGCAGCGGTACATACAGAATATATTTTTTTATCCATCCCTTGGCTTATGATACTGGGATCCCTATAATCCAAGGTTGGAATATACACAGGTAACTAGTCTAGTAACTATATTATATTTTGACTATTGAGAGACAAAATACAACAAACCTCCACAGCACTGCAGCAAAAGAAATCTACACTGTGGAATAAAACTTCCTTTGACAACCAGTAGTGAAGGTTGTTATTGTTGCTGTTAGAATAAAGCAAAGGCCATAGAAGACAAACGGTGTGTGAGTGTGTACTCGATCGTGTTATTAAAAGGGTGAGGGTCTAACTCTGAGGGTACAAGTGACCCTTTGCTAAGCCCCTCCCACAAAGGGCCACTGTCCAATCCTAGGTTACAAACCATTAAAACGCACAGGAGGCCTGTCAAGCTTTCAAAAGAAATCCATATGCCTAAGCTGTGTGATTACAGTAGAAGTCTAACAGTCAATATTTGAGAAGTTTGGAGGGTGGTGTGGATTTTTTTGGCCTTTCCCAAGCCCAAGATGCAAATAGAAAGATGCTGAGTGTGGATAAAGCCTAAGAACACCTGCATTTGTTCTAAAGGAAGGTGCTAACTCATGAGCGCTATGTGTCAGGTAAGATAATGTTAACAAACAAAGACGTATCAATAGCAGGTTACTTCTGTTAAACCCTGAACCATTGAAATATGTGAACATGAAATATGTGTAACAGAAACAAGTTCTGATATACTAATATTTTTAAGCATTTGTGAATGGCCACCATAGAAATGGACAAACACAACGACAATGAAAGACAAATTAAAATTAATTTCAATTTAAACAGAATATATCGACTTACCCTACTCAACAAGAACACTGTTGTTCTTAGTTTAATTGTTTTGATTTCACTAACTCTGCCAACATTTGATTTGGTGATGTATCTCTCTAAAACATACTGGACAGCTTTTCTGTCTGCTTCTTTCTAAAGTATCTGAAGAATCTGTTCAGATGTTTGAATAACACTCATTGATTTCACTAAAAACCCCAAAAGCCGCCAGAACAACTTGTTTTTTTTTGGAATGGCGGAAGGTGAAGAGAAGAGTGACGCAGTGGCGTATATCCAACTCTTTTTGACGGAGACGCTGAGTTTGCCGCGGGATTTCACCCCACACATCGAGACAGCGCACCGCATCCCCGCCAGGGCTTCTGCCGCGACTGGTAAAAGACCGAGGCCTATCATCGCCAAGTTTGGGAATTATCAGCACAAAGCAACGGTGATGAAGCTGGCTAGAGAGAAGGGGACACTTCTATACAAGAGCAACAGAGTTTTCATCTATCACGACTTCAGCGCCGCTGTGCAGAGGAAGCGCCAGCTGTTTGCTCCGGTGAAAAAGAGTTTACATGCTGCTGGATTAAGGTACGCAATGTTGTTCCCTGCTACTCTCACGGTCCACTACATGGGCGCACAAAAGCGTTTTGAGACTCCGTTGGAGGCACAGAAATTTCTTGATGACTTGGATAAGTCTACCGACTCCTCTATGAATTGAATTTGCTAGTGAATGGATCAGCGCCTGCACTGTTTTTTTTTTTTTTTTTTTTAACAGGAATGGGCTTATAGTTAGCCTGATGCGGATGTCTATCTTTATATCTTATTTTTCATCCTAATGTCTGGACCGCTGACTGATAAACTTTACTACATAAATACGTTGTTGAATTATACAACGCGTTTTGGTTGTGACTGAAGTTAGTAGGAGCTATGTAGACTATTTTGCAGCAGACAAGACCTCTCAGGTTTGGGGTTGAAATGTGGCTCGTATCAGTCTTGGGTGGATTGATATCTTGGCCCATACTTTTTAGTTATATTTTTCTTTCTGGGTTTTCTTTTTGTTTCTTTTGCTTTTGGTTTAATTATCGCAGGGGGTTTGATTGCATTTTTGTTATGTATAGAGTTTCACAAATTGAGGAAATTATAAAATATTCTATGCATATAATGCAATGGTCTTGCCGGTAAATTTTTGCTCATTTAATATTAAAGGGTGTAAAAATCCAGTTAAACGAAATAGGATTATTACTTTTTTGAGAAAAGAGAATGTTTCAATAGCTATGTTGCAAGAGACACATTTGACTCAAAATGAACATAAGAAACTTAAAAAGGACTGGGTTGGTCATGTGTACTCTTCGTCATTTAATAGTAAAAGTCGAGGTGTGGCAGTATTGGTAGACAAAAGACTTCCCTTTGATGTTAGTCATGTTGAAACTGATGATAGAGGCTGTTATGTTTTATTGCATGGGGTTTTGTATGGTGAGAAAGTTACTATTCTAAACGTTTATGTTGCTCCAGATCTTGAACCCTCTTTCTTTACTAAGCTAACTAATTTATTGTTTAACTATAATTGTCCTTACATGATTGTTGGTGGAGACTGGAATTGTGTTATGTGTAATATTCTGGATAAAAAACCTAACCTCACTGGTGCTAAAATAACTTCTAGACAGCGAGCTTTACAACAAATGCTTAATGAGACTGATTTAATTGATGTATGGAGGCATATGCACCCTGAGGATAGGGATTATACTTTTTTTTCAAATCCTCATAAAACATATACAAGAATAGATTTTTTTTTGGTCTCAAAAGCAATATTGGAATCTGTAAAACACAGTAGTATTGGAAGCATACTTTTGTCGGATCACGCGTCAGTTAGAATTGAGATTGTATTTACCTGTTCACATAAGAAAAAAAATGTTTGGCAGTGTAATAGATCAATATTATCTGATCCAGATTTTTGTAAAACAGTAAATGAAAATCTTAAGTTTTTTTTAGAAATTAATGACAATGGAACAACTGATCCAGCAAATTTATGGGAAACTACTAAAGCCTATCTTCGTGGCTTAATGATCTCATATTGCGCAGCTAGAAAAAGGAAAATAATTAATGAACAAAGAGCACTTGAGTTAAAATTACAAGAAGCAGAGACCAAACATAAGCGTACTCTTTCTGTTGAAAGTTGGGATCAGGTTATGATTGCTAAAACTGCACTCTCTTCTTTAGAAATTCAAAAAGCAGAAAAAGAATTATTTTTGCAGAAGTATAAACAATATGATAGACATGGATCTGCAAAATATTTAGCTAGCCTAACTAATGGCAAAAAACACAGGACACCTATAACAAAAATAAGGGACAAGAATGATAAGCTGGTCTATGTATCTGGTGACATTACAAATGTATTTCAAGAATTCTTTAATGGTTTATATAAATCAGACAATAATGATAGCGAAGGGGATATGAATTTATTTTTTAAGAAAATTAAACTACCTAAACTAGACTTCCAGGACAATGAGATGCTTGGTGCTAAAATTACTTTGGAAGATGTTAAGACATCTATAAATCTGTTAAAGAATGGGAAAGCATGTGGTCCAGATGGTTTCCCAGCAGAGGTGTATAAAACCTTTGTGGACATACTTGCTCCTTTGCTCACAAGAATGTTTCAGTATGCTTATGATAAAGGAAAACTGCCAAAAACAATGCAGCAATCCATTATTTCATTAATACCAAAGGATCATAAGGATCCAGAAAATCCTGCCTCTTACAGACCATTAACAATTCAAAATACAGATTCTAAGATTTTAGCAAGTGTGTTGGCAATGCGATTAAATAATGTGATTCATAAGTTAGTATCTAGTGATCAAACTGGCTTCATTAAGATGCGACAATCTTGCTCCAATGTAAGACGACTGCTTGGAATATTACAATATTTAGCATGTAAAAAAGAAACAGCAGTTGTCATTACTTTGGACGCAGAAAAAGCCTTTGATCATGTAGAGTGGAAGTACTTATTTACAGTTTTAAAAGAATTTTCAATTAGTGAACATTTTATTAATTGGGTTAAATTATTATACTCAAATCCACAGGCAGCTCTTTTGATTAATGGATCTACATCTGAGTCAATCTTGTTTGAGAGAGGAACTAAACAAGGGTGCCCCCTGTCTCCTCTCTTATTTAGTTTAATAATTGAGCCGCTGGCAGAATGTATTCGAACGAGTAAGGAAATAGAGGGCATCACAACAGAGAATAGTTCTCACAAGTTATCACTTTATGCGGACGATGTGCTTTTATTTTTGAAGAATCCTGCTAAGTCTATTCCCCCATTAATTAATATCATAGAATCTTTTGGTAAATTTTCAGGATATAAAATAAATAAATTATGAAAAATCTTTAGCTTTCCCTCTTGGAGATAAAACTAGCTTATCATATTATCATCCCTTTAAAGTAACTACAAAAGGATTCAGATATCTTGGTATATATTTTAGTTCAGATCTCTCCAAACTGATTAAGCTTAATCTTTTACCAGTTGTTGCTAAAATTAAAACAGATCTTATGAGATGGACTAATCTTCCATTATCCTTGCTGGACCGGGTAGCCATTATTAAAATGAATGTCCTCCCTCGCCTGTTGTATATAATTCAGATGCTACCTACTTATATCCCTTCTAAAATTTTTAAAAACATACATAGTGCTGTGGGGGCTTTTGTATGGAAGAACAAGAGGCCTAGGATGGAACTTTTAAAGCTTCAGCTACCCATTAAAAAAGGGGGACTTAGTATTCCAAATTTCAAATTCTATCATTGGGCATCACAATTAAAATTTATGACAGAATGGATTAAAAAAAGTCAATTCTGCTTTCCTGATTTGGAAGGTATAGGCCTGGATAGGACTCAGCTAGAATACTTTCCATTTATATGCTTTAGTAAAATATATCCAAAGATAAAAAATAATTACATATTGAAAAATATTAGTAGATCTCTCAGTGCTATTCGTAAATATCTACGGCTTAAAGAATATTCATTTCTAGCACCCATTGCTAATAATCCAGATTTTGGATATACCTGCTTAGATGCTGGTTTTAATGAGTGGAGAGAAGCTGGTATTATAAAAATATTAGATCTCTATTCAGATAATACTCTTAAGTCTTTCCAACAATTAAAATATGAATTTAATATCACACAAAACCATTTCTTTCGATATTTGCAGATACGAAGCTATCTTAATTCTATTCCTTGTTACAAAGAAGGCGGTAAAACAAATGTGTTAGATAATATTTTACTTAAGGCAGCCGCGTTGAAAGGTAAAACTATGACATATATATATGATCAACTTTCTGAAAATAGTAACACCCGTACAAATATTAAGCAAAGTTGGGAACTTGATTTTGGCACTAAAATAAGTGACCAGATATGGAGTAAAGTATTAGCCAATGCAAAACAAATTACAAAATCAAACAAGTCACATGAAGTACAATATAAAATTATAAACAAACTGCATGTCACTCCTGTAACCCGGAGTAAATATGACACATGTACTAAATTTTGTATTAAATGTAAAAAGGAAACAGGAACTTATTTCCACTTAATGTGGACCTGTCCTCTAATTGCTTCATTCTGGTCACTGGTTGTTCAGGAAATTAAAACATCTTTTGGATTTCAAGTGCCAATGGACCCAACGTTGTGTATTCTTGGTGAAAGTAACAGTGCTCGGGTAACAAGAACAATGTCTATAATGTTGTACACTGCTCGTCTTTCTATATTACATGTTTGGATTCAAGAACACCCTCCTACTTTAACTATCTGGCGTGAAAAACTCTTAACATTACTACCATATGAGAGACTCCATCATGTACTGGATAGAACACTGGACATTTTTGTGGAAGACTGGTTTCCTCTAAAGGACTATTTTGGATTTGAATGGTTATTCAAAACAAACTGACTTTGGTGGCGATGGTTCTGTGAACTCAAAGATTGATATCCCCCTAGATATATATTATTATTATTTTTTTAATTATTATCATTATTATTATTATTATTTTTTTCTCTTTTTTTTTTTTTTTTTTTTTCTTTTGTTGTTATTCTTCTCTGTAAATTAAAATGACAATGAAAATAAATGGTTTAAAAAAAAAAAAAAACATGTTTCTTATTCTTGAAGGGAAAGCTTGACAGGCGTAGCAACCGTAACCAAGGGGCGTGGCTTAGCAAAGTGTCACTTGCAACTGACAAGTTGAAACAAAGTTTACTAATATAGCCAACAAATCAACAATTTTATATCATATTTTGGCCTTTGAAGTTCTCTGCCCGGGGATGTCTGATGATGCATTTGTGAGAAGAACCAACTGTTTGTAAACTTACTTGAAGTAGCAGCATCATTTATTTTGAACTGTATGCTGCTGGACCTGGGCGGGGGTCGACGAAACGTGTTATTTTATAACACTTTGCCCCTTCCTCCTCGAGTGACCTTTTTTTCCTCTCCATCTCCCTCTCATGTTCACCTTTTCTCTTTGTTTTTTCTCCTTTTTTGCTGCCTGGTTTATCAGGGTGCTCCATAATCCTCGCTGCTTTCACTCTCTCGCCTCACTCTCGTGTCACCGCTCTACAGCGCCTCCCTGTTATGAAGGGACGGGCCATAAAGCAACTAACCAATTACGGCACGTTTCTTCTAAAAAAAATGTCACTTTAACCAATCTCTATCCTTCTGATTCAGAGCTCAGAGCACTTGCTTTGTGTGAGTGGCAGGAGGGGGGGCGTGTGCTAGCGATGCTGTCTCTGGCCTGTCTGCCCAAAAGGCGACCAACTTTTTTCATTGGCCTGCCAGTCTGTGGCTGGCCTGTCCAGGCAGGCCAATAAGGAGGCAGGCCACCGGGAAAAGTCCCGCCTCTCCTGATTACCAGTCCGGGCCTGGTTACTGCTCTGGAAACAGAGCCAGCCAGAACAGAGTGGACTTTGATTCGTTAGATCACTGATAAGGAAGACACACCTTAAGATTTGTACTGATGGTTGCTGCTTTGAACTTAAGGAATTTTAGGCCAGGTAAGACTTATCAAACAGACAAGAAGTGATAATATAAATCTGTAAACAATACATTTAGATCACCTGCTATTATAAAATGTGTCGTCAAGGTTAAATGAATTCAAGTATACTGGGACAGCTTATGAAAGCAGCAGAGTAGTTCTTTCTTCAAACACAAGGGCCAAAGACACTGGAAGCATTAAATACAAGAGTCTTACACCAAATTGTTTTTCTTACACTTTTGAAGTTGCAGACAATTTCCAAAAAATGTGGCAAAAACATGACAGTCTCACTTAAGTTGGGACATATGCACATGAATGCAGTTATTAGATTTAAGGTGGTCTTTTGACATTTTTTTCTGTTCTAAAGCACTCATATTTTGTCATAGCTTTGATCATATAGTTAATGATTGATAACAAAATGCTGTGAGCAAAAGCATCAAAGAGAGAGAGAGAGAGAGAGACACACACGTGTCCTAACTACGCACAACTAAAGTGGAAGACTACTTTATAGTTCCAGAGCTCTGAAGTTTTGATCTTAGGTCAGAGTGAGATTTTTGCTGACTTGCAACGGAGAGGTCATTAATCATCTTTATGCAAGTATCATATTTTAAAATTAAAACTGGGTTACCTTACATATTTTTATGAAATCATTAACAAACAATGTGGTGGACATTATCCGTGTTCCCAAAATATTCTGTACAAATAAAGTTTGATATCATAAATAATTGTAATCAAAATGACTTGATCATTGCACAGAACTAATGATCATAGGCTCCAACACCAGTAGCTGTTCAGGAAACTAAGTGATGGTTGGATATAAAAATCACACACTCAACATGTGTGTTATCTGACACTGCTGGAGGACATGGCCATAGGAGACTCCAACATCCGTGTCATTGAGGGGGACTTTTCTTTACCTATTGCTCCAACACTCTTTCTAGAGAGTGGTTCACCTTTTCACCTCCACCTTTATGTCAGATCATTTCTTTTTTAAAGGTACTTTTTGTGCATTTTGCGCCTTTATTGATAGGACAGAAACAATGGATAGGCTTGTGAAAGGGGGTGAGAGAGTGGGGAAGATGCTCTGCAAACTGATCACAGGCGAGATTCAAACCTGGACCAGCAGAAGCAAGTACATGCGATGTGCATGGTTGCTAACCACTCCGCCAAACGAGCACCCCAGATGATTTCTTTTTTACTTCAGTCACAGTCCGACCCTCCGAGGCAGTCTTACTTACAGCATCGGACACATGCTTATGCTCTTCTGCCTTTCTGACATTAGTGATGCCTGAACTGTACCCGCCTGTTAACATGTCGACCTCACATTGAGTGAATGTTTTTTTTTTTTTTTTTTTTACCTGTTTTCCATCTTGGTTCATTGTGAAATTGGTATCATCAAATGTTCATCAAGGGTGTTCACCTGACCTTTTATAGGCACCATATGGGTGAGGCAAAGCTTTCCCTCATGCCTGAGCTTTAAAGTTGATAGTGATTTATACATGGAAACAGGCGTAGGACGTGCATGCGTACTCTTTTATAAATCTTTACATTTTTGTGTGCATGCATTTCCCGTGCTTCCAAGTTTTATAAATAAGGCCCCAGATGACCATATGTGAAATGTTAATAGGGCATTCCGTACTTCATGCTGAGCTAGTCAGATGTTTTAAACTTTAGTCTCAAACAAATTGGCAACAGTCTTATTACAGTAGGTTGGGACAAGTTTGTACCAAGTTCAGGAGGAAAAGCTTTGTTTAGGATAGTCAGATGTGGAACAAGTGATGGGCCCTTCCTATATGAACTGTATATCTCCTCTGCAGGATTTTCATGTATATTGGACTGAATGGTCCCTCAGATGGCAGCTGAAAGTTGAGTAGAGACAAAGAAGGGCAGCTATGTGCATTAAGAAAACGCCTTAGCCACTGCAATATCCTGCACAAGTAGCTTGCCCAGTTATAAAAGGTAAAATCTACCATAAAACATGGAGGACTTCTCTGTATTCTTCCTCCAAACCTATCATTAAACAGTAAAGCAAAGTCTAATCACAAACTGTGGTTACCAGGCATCACAATAAAACAAAATCATCAGTGATAAGTTAATAATTACAGCATGAGAAATGTTTGGCTATAACTAAGATTAAGTTATTTTTAGTAATGGAGAATTATCATTCTTGATGTCCTCAGTTTTGATCACTGGTCCATACAGTTTAATTCATGGTCACTGGTGTTAATCATCTCTGTTTTCTTTTCTTTCTTTCCTCTTTCTGTGTTTTGATCTTTTTAATGAGGCTCTGAGTAAAAAAAGGTGCACAGAGAAGAATTATTGCCTACCTCTCTTCTTTGCTGAAAACTGGAGGCTGCTCTCTGGATTTGTTGGTCCTCATGGAGAGGCTGTCTGGCTCCTTTTCCCTGCCCTCCATTTTTCTCTGTAGTGCAAGCCTAGTCCTGCCTCCTGATTTTGCTGTGTACGATTTCCTGTAGATGAAAAATTAATTCATAGTTTTTCTCCACTACAATACGGAGTATGGCCTCAGAATATAAAGACTGTGACAGATCAGAGCAGAGAGTGAAAAGTATTTTATTACTGACATAACAGACAATGAATCATGTTGTTTTTTGTTTGCACATATTTGAAAACGACATACTTAAGGGCCACAACCCTCACTTAAAAAGGAACTGGTCTAAAGATAGTTAAACACTGAATCAACGCCCTTTAATTGTGTAGCACATTAGATAAGCATCTTCTAAACCAGTCTACCTGGATTTCAGAGAGAAACAATCAAAGTTCACTGAGCTGTATTAAATGTTTTCCTCTGATTAAGCTGCATCTCATTGCCATGTATCTGTGACATGTGCAATAATATTAAAGTTAAATTTAATCCAACCTAATCCAATCAGAGCAGCATCAAGTTCAATCAGTAGAAAAAACAGAAGTTACTGCTTGGATATGTCACAAATTCACTTATTTAAAATGTATGACATAATTAAAAAGGCACAAGCTGCAAAACCAGCCTCTGAAAGGTCAACATAAAACAGCAACCAGGCACTCAATACAAAAGACTGAAAATGATTTAACCACAGGGACATGTTAAATTAAGGTGTGTCCTGTAATTATCATCATAGGTGTCTTCAAGCCTGTAATCAGTCTGTATGTCTATTTAAAGGCTGAAAAGTGGTCACTGTGCTGTTTGGTATCATGATGTGTACCACACTGAACATGGACCACGGAAAGCTAAGGAGAGAGCTGTCTCAGGAGATTTGAAATAAAATTATAGACAAGCATGTTAAAGCTAAAGGCTATAAGACCATCTCCAAGCAGCTTGATGTTCCTGTGACTACAGCTGCACAGATTATTCAGAAGTTTAAGGTCCACAGGACTGTAGCCAACCTCCCTGGACGTGGCTGCAGGAGGAAAACTGATGACAAACTGAAGAGACGGAGAATACGAATGGAAACCAAAGAGCCCAGAACAACTTCAAAGAGATTAGAGGAGAACTCCAAGGTCAAGGTGCATCAGTGTTAGATCACACCATCCCCCACTGTTTGAGCCAAAGTGGACTTAATGGAAGACATCACTGTGGAAATTATGCAAAATGAGACTGGACTTTGTCAAAATGCATATTAACAACCCACAAAGCTTCTGGGAGAATGTCCTTTGGACAGACAAAACTGGAGCTTTTTGGTAAGTCACATCAGCTCTATGCTCACAGACACAAAAATGAAGCATACAAAGAAAAGAGCACTGTACCTACTGTGAAACATGGAGGAGGCTCAGTTATGTTCTGGGGCTGCTTTGCTGCATCTGACACAGGGTGTCTTGAATCTGTGCAGGTACAATGAAATCTCAAGACTATCAAGACATTCTGGAGTGAAATGTGCTGCCCAGTGTCAGAAAGCTTGGTCTCAGTCACAGGTCATGGGTCCTCCAACAGGATAATGAGCCAATCACACAGCTAAAAACACCCAAGAATGGCTCAGAACAAAACACTGGACTATTCTGAAGTGGCCTTCTATGATCCCTGATCTAAATCCTGTTGAACATTTGTGGAAGGAGCTGAAACATGCAGTCTGGAGAAGACAGCCTTCAAACCTGAGACAGCTGGAGCAGTTTGCTCATGAGGAGTGGGCCAACATACCTGTGGACAGGAGCAGAAGTCTCACTGAGAGCTACAGAAATCACCTGATTGCAGTTATTGCCTCCAGAGGTTGTGCAACAAAATATCACGTTAAGGGTACCACCACATTTTTAGGCCAGTCTCATTAGCTTGTTTTTTAAATGATCCTATTGATCCACAATTCATAAGTTATGTCTGATTTTCATGTTTTTATTTTTTTATTATTATTACTTTTGTCAGTTTCAAGTTGTCAGTTATCAATAATTTCAGTGACCATGTGGATTTCTTTCTTTTACGGAATGGTATCAACAACTTTGCACAGGTCTATATATAGTATCATTTATTTCGTCAGTATCCTCTCACTAAACTCGAGTCCAAAGTTTCGTCCTAGACCGTGTCACATTTTAAGGTCACTTTAGTCACACATTTTTCAAGGTTTATAGTTTAACATGAGCATTTTAAGAAATTAGGAAACAATTTACCTAACATTCCTACACATCTGCCATTTAAGTTCAGATTGCCTTGATGTCTTACCTTAGTGACCCATCTCCTCTGTGCTTGCTCTGTCTCACTAAACTGAAAGTCAACTTAATCACAGAACAAATTCCCCACCCTGAGGTGACTGGTTTCCTCTAAAACTCTCTAACAGTTGTCAAGGGTGTTTTGTGTGTGAAGGTGTGTCACTGCCCTGGGAACAGAGCCAGTGAAATAGGGAGAGAACTTTGTTCATCGTCAAGGAGGCAACACCTGATCTGTACTGGTGGCAGTAAATTGAGGTGTGGCTATTTCTGCTTTGAATTTAAAAGAAACCACCAGATTAAACCAAAAGGTAAGGAATGATGGTAGAATACTGAAAGCAATGTATTTAGATCACTCGCTATTGAAATAGTGGTGCCCAATCTGGCCCACTGGCAGCTGAAGCACAGAGCTGTGGTGCGCTGCAGCAAGAAACATAATCATGAGAAATTATGACATTTCGTGATGACACTTACGTTCATCTAGGAAGAGCAACAAGTAAACAAGTGGTTTTACAATGACAAGCTGTTCTAAGCTAGTTAAAGACCAGATGTGCTGCTGCATCCTGGATCATCAGCATAGATCCAGGGTGATGCTTCATTATCATTTTGATAACACAGGTCACTATAATGGTCTCTTTTTACAGATGACGTTTAAGTTTCAATTCTGGACAAGAGCTTATTTCTACTCAATAAAGGACATTGACCTCATAATGTCACAGCTTTATAAACTAAGGACTACATTTCATATATATATATTCAACTTCAAATTCTCTGCCCCACAACTACACTGCAAAATCTGAAACTAAGGAAGTTCATTTGCCCAATCTCATTAGAGGAGTATTGTCTGAAAGGTCCAGTTACAAATCTAATTTTATTTTTAACTGGTATGATGTCCTATGAATAATATGTGCTATCTGAAGTAGCTATTGTACCTCAATGTAGGACCCTGTAGGGTTTTGCTTTTGCTTGTTGTCAGATATTTTCTGATGAATACAATGTGATGCCTTATTTGTGCTTTGATATCCATTTGGACTTTAAAATAAATATAAAACTTGAGTAATTATTGTTGATGTTTTCGACCTAAAATTAGACAAACACTTGCAAACATACAAGTTTTTGTAAATTATGGTTTGGTTTGCATCACAGATCCGAGCGTGAATCCAGGTCAGCTTCAGGTTTGTCCAATCTTAAATGAAAACATACTGAACTCGGGCACCTTTCCCAAGTCCAGTTGTTGAGTTGGCACAGGGTCATTCTTCCTCTGAGATCACACAAACTTTCATATCACAGGCAAAGCACACCCACACAGAACATATACATGTGGTCTACTTTTTTTCTTCTCTCTTCTTTTTAAGACTTGCAGATCATCCAAATGCATGCCACCTTTTTTTTTTTTTTATCCAGACGTGTGCACTGCAGGGCAGAGAGGAACAGGGGAAGGGGAGCAGTCTAATAAAAGTCAACACTTGTGATTAGAAGTTTTATTTGTGATTATTTTCAGTCAGAGTTAAAACATAAACAGTGTGCAAAAAAAGCGTGGCATTGGGCTGATTACTCACCAAGAATGCGCACTTTTTTCTTCAAGTTCAAATCACAGATTAAAAAAAAATAATCCATCAGTCTGTCGTTAACACTCTTGGCTGCATCTTCCTGTTTTATCCCTGAAGTTACCATATACAAATAAAGTTAAAAAGGAGACACATCAAGTTGAAATACAAACACTTTATATCTGATTAGGACAAACACTAACCATCATTCAAGTACTGGGGAAAAGCAATCTGTTTCTGTTTAGAGGGAATGTAAATTGTGATGTCTGTTGTCAATAAAAGTCATAAAACATAAAAACAGTCTTCAGTCATGTCAACAAGGATGAAAATGTCTTTGCACCAGCTGCTGTCACCTGCCTTTGCCTGCTGGAAGCATTTTTGAGCACAACACCAGATCAGTGGCAAGTTATTTAATGGAACAACAACAAATAAACATGTTTTCAGTTTACTCCACCTGCAGCCGCAGTCATTTTGGTAACATTTGACAGTAAACAGAATTCAGGGATGGACAGAACTGTTGCAAACCCCATTTCCAGTGAAGTTGGGGCACTTTGCGTAATACAGAAACAAATACACAGATTAGCAAATCCTTTTGACCGAGTTTGTGCATTTTTAAAGAGGGACAAAAGTACAAAGTAAACAAAACTGCGTCCATGGCCTCCATACTTCTTTCTATTGTTTACATGGTGGGGCTATGTTGCGCTGATGATCAGCTTGCTGCGCCAGAGGAAAAAAACAGCCACACAGCTCATCTGCTGCCGATTAGACAGAGTCTGCTGGTAGTAGGAAAAGAGTCACTTGCAGATTGTTAGCAGGTTGAATCTCGTTGAAAAAACATGTGTTGACTGCTCATTTTAGTGTGAAAGCAGTATAATTGTGGCAGTTTAGAATATTTTCTCATTCTTGCTTCACGTATGGCTTCAGTTGCTCAACAGTCCGGGGTCTCTGTTGTCGTATTTTCCACCTCATAATGCTTCACATACTGTATGTTCAGTGGAGACAGGCGTGGACTGCAGCAGGTCAGTCCAGTCCCTGCACTCTTTCACTCTCAGGCCAAGCTGCTGTAACTCGAGCAGTTTTCATGTCTCTGAAATAAGCAGAGATGTCCCTGAAAAAATTGATGGCACCAAGATGATGAAGCTGTTTGTTCTTTTCAGCATTAATGGAGCCTGGTTAACAGTCTGGATGGTCCTTTTCCTCTTTAGCCTGGAGGACGCCACACCCATGATGTCCAAAAACAGTCTGAAATGTGAACTCAGACCACAGCAGAGAAGCCGGCGGGGTTTCTGGGTGTTGTTGATGTTTTTCTTTGTCTTTGCGTGGTAGAGTTTGACCTTGTAGATGTAGAGATGAACTGTGTTAACTGACATTTCCTGAAAATTTCATCAAAATCCATCCATAACTTTTTGAGTTATTTTGTTAACTGTCAGTGTGAGAAAAAGTGTGGGCAGTGTTGTGTGTAATGCGTTATTAAGTACAGTAACGTAACCTCTTTTTTTGGGGAAAAAGTAAAGTAATGCATTACTACTGAAAATCTGGTAACAAAACTTAGTTCCTTTTTTAATGTAGAGTGACGTTACTTTTCCCACAGACAGATCTGACACTGAGGCTGCCTTCTCAGCTGTTCGCATAAACACGAGCAGCGTTGCCAAGTCCGCTGGTCATAAGCTTCTAAGGGCCGCAAATCTCCTGAGTCTTGGCTGAGGGTCACGTTTTTTTGGGCTTGTTTCTAAACGTGAAGTTGCTTCTTGGGGCTCTTCTGTCTGTGTGAATCCTCCTGATTATCTTCCAGCTCCTAACAATAAAACAAAACACCACTGCAGTAGGCAGTTTGTCCACTTCCTCGTTTCCTGGTTATCGTGCACGCCCCCAAACACACTCACGCACATGGAGCATGCTCCAGAGCCAAAGTTGCCAGGTCTGCTTATTATAAGCGACGTTCTTTTCTTGAATAGATGCTTGGCACTGTGATATTGAAATGTAATGTAGATGAAAATTAGCACACTTTATGTAGATTTCTCTTTTTAAAAAGTAACATATCACATTAGGAAAGGAAATAGCTGGAGGTTGCTTATTTTGGGCTTGTTTTTATCAACCTGGTTTCTTATTTCAGAAGCAAAATGTGGAAACACTGGACAGGAGCTCTGATTCCACAGAGTATGTGACATTTTTTAAAATAAAGAACACAAAGGAATTAACTGTTATGTTTTCTGTTGCAGAACTTCTTGTAGGCCTTCACATTTAGGAACAGATATGGGGTTCTATCCAAGATCGAACAATGTAAAAGTAAAGAGTAACGTGAAAAGTTACTTTTCATAGAGGGAAACTAAGTAAAGTAACAAGTTACTTTTTTCAGAAGCAAAGATGAACGAGCAAACACTACTTTTTAAAAGTAGCTTCCCTAACACTGGGTGTGAGGAACATATGGACACATGCAGCACTTACATTGATGATGTTTCCTCCCATTTAGACGTTGCACTTCCTGCAAAAGTCGTTGAAAGTGTGCATCGATGCAGACTGGCTGTTTAAGGGCTGAACGGTCCACTCCCCCTCTGCACTATGTGGTTTGAAAAGGCTCTTAATACGGCAGACCCTCTGCGAGGGTGCACAAACGGAGGGGTAGTGGGAAGGGAGAGTGTGTAGGGGCGGTTTGGGATTGAGCCTTTAGTTTCAAGGTTGTGGGACAAAGTCAGAGCTCAACTGTGCCGTGACTCTTGTTTGGTTAATTTGATCCAAAGAGACTAAAGCATTTGTCTGAATGATTCCACATCTCTACCAGAATAAAGCGTCTGTGTGCTCACTCTGCAGACCTTCCCCTCTGTTTCTGCCCCCCCGCCCTCCAAAGACTGGTCGGGGGTCTCCGTGGTGTCGGAGCTGACCTCGGGGGTGATTGTCAGGACCCTCACCCAGACCATGGAGCACCTTCAAGAAGAGATGAGGAAACTCCCCGAAATCTGTGAGTCAGTGTTCTGGTAGATCAGAAATGAGCAGTGAGTTAGCATGAAGCACCTCCATTTATCCAGAGTTAGCCTGGAATAAAGTGAACACACACACTCTTTGAGTTTTAAGTGTTTAATCTGAAATAGTCAAAAGCTTCTGAAGTTTCCTGTTTTTGAGTCTTAAACTGTTGTCGTGTGTTTAAAATGAACAAAACTACAAAAATGTCCAATAAACTGCTGCCACAGTCTTGAGGACCAACTCGATTGGGTTTACTCGACTATGAGGAAACAAATAAAATGTCACAGACTGGAAATATTGGAGTTTTTCCAAAGTCGAACTGCCACGTTGTAGATTCATGGTAGTTTGCTAGCAGTTTTTTCACACTGCAATAACATTTTAAGCTTAAACATCCTGAAAAGTGGGTTTTGTCTGTTGGGATTATAGCAAAGAGCAGAGCGTTACAGTTAAATCATTTTTTATTTGCTACAGAGTTTATGATCAGCACTGATCCAAAACAGTGTAAACAAACAATCAGGCTTTTGGTAGGCTTATGATTGAGGGAGCCTAACTCCTGCAAACTTCACATAATAGGCATAATAATAGGCACCCTTTTTTTCTGGTCTCAGAGAGTAATGTAATGTGCTTTAAGTAAAAGTTGAAATTGTTTCTGTTTACCCAACATGTATAGCTGAGAAAATGCATTGTCAAGTGAGCGTTATCTCAATCAATCTATCAATCAATCTTTATTTGTATAGCGCCAATTCATAACAAGTGTTATCTCAAGACACTTTACAATAGAGCATAAGGCTCTTCATTTATGGATACACATATATGCATAGATACATATATACATATAAAATACACATATACATATATATACAAATATATACATCCAACACCCAACATGAATCCAAATAGCCAATCATGAATCCCTCCATCATGGCGACAAGAAAAAACCTTCTGTTAAGCAGCAGGAAATCTTGAATGTGGATCCCAGTCTCATGATGAACAGCAAATCCACACCATGCTGTGTTGGTGTGAGGGTGAAGGAAGGGAGTTAAGAGGAGACAAGTGGACTAGAATAAGAACTAAAATTAGGGACAGGTTCATGTACCATCAAGCTGTCGTCTGATTTATTAGAGGGTAGCCTCTTGAGATGCTACATCTCATTTTCAAGAGGGTCCTCATGTCTGAATGGTTGTGGTGATCATTTTCTAGAAGTATAATCTTAGATATTCTTACTGAAAAGAAGAATTTATGGTAGTGACGAACTCATGGGTGCCCAGACCACAAGTGCATCCCTACCATATTTGTCTCCGTTAAATATAAATGTGTTAAAGGCCTCTTGAGATGTGACATCCCATTTTCAGAGGGACCTCATGCCTATGTGGTAGTAAAATATAGATACTGTAGATGTATCGATCATGGATATGGAGATCATGCTAGTATCTGTATAAATAGCTAGAACGATAATGGGAATGGAGTGTTCCTAATAAAATGGCCAACTATGTGTCATGTTTATAACTGTAGTTTTGAGGCTTCGTGGCTCCACAGCAGCAGGCAGTCTCCACCAAGGATCCCAGGCCACCTACAAGACAAGAGCCAGAGACGAGTACAGGAGCAAACAAAAGGGGCAAAAGCAGATGCTGAGAGAGAGAGAGAGAGAGAGAGAGAGAGAGAGAGAGAGAGAGAGAGCCCACTGTGCCAGACTCCCCGGCAGTCTAGACCTGTTACATCTAAACTATGAGTCTAATTTATTTATTTATTTATAACCTATAAGCTGGTCCCTAACTGAAAGCTTTATCAAAGAGGAATGTTTTAAGTCTAACCTTAAAGGTAGAGAGAGTGTCAGACTCCCGAACTGTGGTTGGTAAATTGTTCCAGAGAAGAGGAGCCTGATAACTGAAGGCTCTACCTCCCATACTACTTTTGGAGATAGATGGTACCACAAGTAGGCCGGCATTTTGGGAGCGTAATGTTCTAGAGGGGTTGTACGGCACTACAAGCTCTTCAAGATAGACTGGTGCCTGTCCACTGAGAGCTTTATAGGTGAGGAGAAGAATCTTGAATTCTATTCTATATTTAATGGGAAGCCAATGCAGAGAAGCTAAAACAGGAGTAATGTGGTCTCTTCTCCTAGTTCTAGTCAGTACACGTGCTGCAGCATTTTGGACCAGCTGAAGCGTCTTAAGTGACTTGCTGGGACAGCCTGAAAGCAGAGAGTTACAATAGTCCAGTCTAGAGGTAACAAAAGCA
Organism: Scarus forsteni; assembly: GCA_036419115.1. NCBI lineage: Eukaryota > Metazoa > Chordata > Actinopteri > Labriformes > Labridae > Scarus > Scarus forsteni. Next base: position 661,159 of record JAZDUH010000490.1, on the reverse strand, counting down.
TGGACTAGCTTTTCAGCATCGCTCTGGGACAGGATAGGCCTGATTTTAGCGATGCTACGAAGATGAAAAAAGGCTGTTTTTGAAATTTGCTTTATGTGGGAGTTAAAGGATAAGTCCTGGTCAAATAGCACTCTATTTTGTTTAAGTGTTGAGCTGCAGTCCGAGTCGTGTGTATTTGTATGAATGTGATAAAATGTAATAGGGTTTGATGTTTGCTGCTTTCTCAGATGATGAGATTGGTGAGACCCCAGGAAGAGAAGCTAATGGGGATCTAATAAATAAATAAAACATAATCTTTATAGCTGATTTTGGGCAGCTGCCATTTTCTGTAAGAAAGAGCACAAACCTCCGACAAAGTCTTTTCAACATCATAGAGATATTGTCAAAAATGTAGAAAGCTGCAGGATCACACATTTACATCCAGACTCAGATGAGCACTAAGATCTAATCACTTGGATTTATCTTGCTAAAGACAGAGAGAAAGTGGCAAAAACATAAGCCTCCTGTTGAAGGTGATCAATCAATCAACCAATTAAACTTTATTTATAAAGCACTTTTCATTCAAAATCTTGTAGAACATAGTGATTTACATAAAAAAGAAATAAAAAAGATAAAATTAAAAAAATATATAAAAAGTTGAAGATTGAATATGATGAAAATACAAGACCCTCACACCTTCCCTATCCACATCCAGCAAACACACAAAGTCATAAAGAGGAGATTTTAACATAACACAGAATTAGAGGACTGAGGAAACGCTATCTTGAACTAAAAATAAGGAAACACAGAAGCTAAGACTAAAATGACTGATAAAATTTTCATGATAAAAACTAGATAACAGTACTATGTGGTGAAAAATATAAACTGAATTAAATAAAATAATATGGTAAAATAAGATAGCCAAACACTGAATGTGTTATAAAAACTGCTAAAGTAGGCTGATGAAATAAAAACCCGTTAACAGTGACAAAATTCTGAACAATAAATCTGATAATGAAGAAATTAAACAGATCAAGAGGATTCAAATAAATGAGATGAAGCAATAATGATAAATACAATCAGTTAAAAGCCAGTCACAGAGGAGGCTGTGAGTTTGCTCTAAAAAAAAAAGAACAGTAGGTGCTGCCCTCAGGTCTATAGGTCGACTGATCCACAGACTGGGGCCATAATAAAAAAAAAATAGCTTCACCGATTGTTTTAGGTCTAACTGTGGGTACCATTTAAACACCTGAAGACCTGAGAGCTTCCTGTATTCTCAGAGATGCAGGAGCCAATTTGGAGACTTTAAAACCTTTGGGTGATGAAGCGACTGATGGGAAAAAGTTCACCTACAGCTGGGAGGAGGGCACTTACTGGAAGACAATGTGGAACTTTGGGCAAAGTCTGTGCTCCAGAGTGGCTGTTATGCATAGACTGGCAAGTACATTTGCACATACAAGGAATTTGTAAATTGGTGCAAAAACATCATTTTATAACAAAACATGTTGTTATAAAAAATAAAAAGAATAAAGAAAACAACTAAAAATAAGAAAGGTAGATAAACAGACAGACAGATGAATGGATGGATGGACTTAGATAGATGTACTTTATTAATCCCAAGGAAATTATGGTAATACAAACTTGAAGGAAACTAAAGATCTTCACAAAATATCATAAACCTATATACAATAAATAAGACAAAGTTAAAAACAAGGCAGAGAGAGGGTCAAAAGAAAGAAAAATAGAGTATAACAAAGGTTGAATTGTGCATTATTGACTTTGGTATAAATGAAAAAAATTACAAAATATACAATAGGCACAAGAAAGAACAAACGCACAACCCAACGACATATAGAAAAGGTGATAGAGCTGTACGGATGAGCACTGGACTTTTTTAATTATTAAAGAATTAAAAGTGTCATAATCAGTTTACTTAACAGTCATAAAACAGTGTGAAGTGATTAAACATGGGCAGCTTCACATGTACGGCCTGTTGAATGTTCACTGATGAATGTTTGTTTGTTTGTTTGTTTTTTCCTATCAACAGGCCAGCAGACTCTGTCTGACCAAACAGTTGCTCGGCCCAACCCGAGTAAGGGGCCGTTTACATGACGCCGAAAACGATCGATTCCGCAAACATTTCGTTGAGTTTTTGGCCTTCCGTTTAGATGAGATCACATTGCGTTTCCACTGAAAACGCAAACTTTTGAAACCGCTCCCCAGAGCGGAAAGATTTGATTCCGCTCCTCTATCCGGCCTCATGTAAACACAGAGCAGAGCGTTTCAGGGGAAACGCTGACGTCACCGCATGCGCAGTACTCTTTCAGATGGAGGCTGCGCGTGCATACCAGGAACAACAGCAGCTTCCTCCGTCCGCCGGGTAACATGTGAGCGTCTTACCATGCTCGGTTTGTTATCCAGAAAAAACTATCCAGACAGATTTGTTGTCCGAACTGATTTGTTGTCCAAAAAAGAAACTCCTGCTTCTCTGTGCGTCTGTTCGCCATTGTTGTTTGTGAAAGGTTTTCTTCTTCGTTCGTGTGTTGTAGCAGCGCTGCATCTCTGCAGACCTACACCGCCATCTACTGAACCGGCATGCACACTACAGTGGATTTACAGGGGGATTAACTCGTCTCCGAGCGTTGTCATCTAAACGCAGAAGAATTCGAAAACGGAAAGGGAGAATCTTTGCGGCTTCAAGTCAGGAGTTTCCATGTAAACGGCCCCTAAAAGTCTCACAGATGGACCAAAGTTTCCTTTTGATTAAATTTTAATATTTTAAACTCTTCCAATGGTTAGACACTAAAATGATCTCTGTGTTATTTTTTCAGAGGTGAGGAGGGTTCAAGAATATGCAGGTGAGGAAATGAAAACAGCTGAGCTGTCATGTTTGTTCATGTTTTTATGAAGCACAATCTCAATATAAAGACCAACCGTCACTTTCAGATGACATCACTCTGGACCCCAACACGTCCCACCCTCGTCTCATCATCTCCGTCGACGGGAAGCAGGTACTCTGCGGCGATCGCCACCAGCTGGTACCGGACAACCCCGAGCGTTTTGACCGCGTGGTGTGTGTGCTGGCACGCCAAGGCTTCACCTCAGGGCGCCATTACTGGGAGGTAAGAACCATCTCCTCTGTTACCCCCAGGAGTTCAGAGAGTAGGTTTAAGGAAATGAATGACAATAAAAATCTAAATCAGGGTTTAATGGAGCACCGTTTGCTTCTAAACTGTGTGCAGCTGTACCAAAAAGAAGAGGTCTTGTTCTGAAGGCAAAGGGCGGTCACACCAAGCATTGATTTGACCTTGATTTATCTTCTTATCATTCGCTTTGACTTTGTTCATTGATGAAAACAATCAGGACTGACAGATGTGGAAGACTTCTGAGCCATCTTACATGCCTAAAACCTTTGCCCTCCTTTACTCTTTTTCTAATTTAAGGCTGATAATAACTGACCGACTCTGGGATGAGCCAAATAATATTCCAATGTCTATTCTTCTATTCCTAAATATTTTATATTTATACATGTTTGTCGAGGCCCCATGCTCAATCATCATTCAGAACCAGGATAGATGGTAAATGGTAAATGGACTTGAGTTTATATAGCTCTTTTCTAGTCTTTGACTACTCAAAACTGCTTTACACCGTAGGTCACTCTTACCCATTCACACCCATTTGGGTCATTCTGCCAAAAAAGTGAAATTTGCTTGTTGTAACTCTTCAAAAATAAACTTCATTTTTCATTCCATTTCAAGATAGAATTTAGTAATATACACATTTACTCATTCAAAATGAGTACTGGTCAATCTCAGGCTGCTTTATTTAATTTATTGCAGCAACTTTTGACAGTTTATTATCATTGACATTTTTTTCTCTGCTGTTACCAAAACTCAAATTTGAAAAAGGATCCATTTTGAAACCACGTTTAAAAGAATATGAACCATACACAATGTTTTCCCTTAGAAAAAGAGTTAATTAAGAATAAATGGTTGGATACATGATGAAAAAACTAATATTTATGACGAAAAATGACTTTTTTCTGTTGTTACTCTTTATTTGAGTAACAGCAATGAGTTTTTAGCATTAAATTAGCAATTGTGTGAAATCTAGCCACTTAGCATCTATGCTACTAGCTTGAGCACATGGAGCACATTCTTAAGATTTAACTGAATATTTTACTTTTGATATCAACAAATGTTGTCTCAGAGATAACTTAGGTAACAGGACTGAGTTTTTAGATTGACCATCTCTAAAACAGCTAATATATCATTAAATTTAAGGAAAAATAAAAGAGATAACTTACTTTTGGTCTTCCCATGACTTGCAGAAGACCTAAATGATGACACCTCCTGCAGAACATGTCACTGGTGGAATGTTCCAGAATTTTAAAGAGGGGGAATGTGTTTGGGTAACAGCAATGAGTGAAAACCTGGGGACAGCACTAAAATGTGAATTTTAACCAAAATATAAAGACTTCTTTGTAAAACTATTTTTTTAAAAGTGTAGATAGAATATGGAGTCACACTTAAATGCAAAAGAAAATTTGCTTTGGAAGGATTTTGTTCATGATGAATTGTAGTAAAGTGTAGAGTTTGGCTGTGGGGACAGGCAAGAAATGCTATGTAGAAGTGTTTCGGATGACATTTTAAAATATTAAAAAAATATATGTATCTGTAATTTCTAGAAACATTAATGTGTGTGGTGTTTAGTATAATAATAAAATATAATTTGTAATATATTATTACTTGTGTTCATACATTTAATATACAATAATATGCTGGGGACAGAAATTTCACTCTTTTGGTGGAATCACCCATTCACTCTCTGATGTTTCAGAGTTTCTATGTTAGTTATCCATCAGTATCTCTAACACATTCACGCCCTTTCATGCCCATTTACACTCCACTGACACAGCAGTGGGAGCAACTTGAGGTTAAGGGTCTTGCCCAAGGACACATCGCCATGTGTCGCCCAGAGCTGGGCTTGAACCTGCAACCTCCCGATCACTGACCAAGCACTGATCAGTAGACTCCTGAGAAGGACCTGAAGCTCATTATATTGTTACAGTCTTAACTTGTGCCCTCACTAAACCTAAAACCAGACGTATGGTCAGACTCCAGACACCCCAGTTCTTCTTCTCTGCTGTAAATTCCCCTCCACTGTCTCCTTCCAGGTGGAGGTTGGAGGAAAAACGGACTGGGACCTTGGAGTGGCGAGCTGGTCGGTCAACAGGAAGGGCAAAATCACCGTAAGCCCCGCCCACGGCTACTGGTTCCTCAGCCTGCGGGACCGGACCGAGTACGCCTTCAGGACAGAGCCCTCAACCAGCCTGACCGTCAACCTCCGACCGTCCCGCATCGGAATCTACCTGGACTACGACAAGGGGCTGGTCTCTTTTTACAACGTGGAGGCCAAGGTGCTGATCTACACGTTCACGGATACGTTTTCAGACACCGTCCATCCTTTCTTCAGCCCCTGTACCAACAAATCAGGGAGGAACGAGGGGCCGCTGACCATATGTCCTGTTTTAGAATAGAGGAATCACGAACATCAGCAAATATTTGAAGATAAGACTTGTAATTTAATTAAATGAGAGCTCACAGGAATGATTATTTTCGTGTCAAATATCAGCACCTCTCCTTCCAGTGCAGTGTTTCATGACAGTGAATGCAGCTGCAGCTCCGTGGCTCACAGGATGATTGTGGAGGTCGACCTCTTTGCAAAATGATAATCCAGTTAGTCTCTGTGTTAACAGCTCATAAACTGACATGTTTACACTGATAGTTTACAGTCTTCATGCATCCATCCTTTATCTTTTCCATTTTAAAACATTGTCTGTAAACACTCGAGGTTCTCGTGTGAAGATCTTTGTAGATCAGCAGTTTGCCGTGCCATGTTCAAATCACTTAAATCTCCTTTATTCTCCATTCTGATGCTCTGTCTAAACCTCTGCAGGTCATTTTGACCATCTTCTTTCAAGCTGCTGCCACGTGATTGGCTCATTATTTCCATGTAATTGAATGGCTTTGGCTAATAAACTGGCTGCTGAGTGTAATTAGCTGTTGATGAAATGATCTAAATAGTGTGAAATAATGTGTATATTTTTAATATGCTGATTAAAAATGATTAATGCAGAAGAAAGCAATGATGGGTCTGTTTTTATTTATTTTTTTATTTTTTCAAATCATCTTCTGTCCAGCACGTCCAGTACTGTTTTGGGATGTTTATGTCCTAAACTGTAGTTTCTGATTGAAGCCACTAGATGGTGCACCGCCTAAGGACCTGGGGTCTGATTTTTTAGACACAGCAAACCTCTTATTCTGTTTTCCCAGGAGTGTAACAGGCTGAGGTGTACAGTTATTGAGAACTTTATTTGCTCTATAAAGGCAGAATACAGAGATGTAAGGATTGTGGGTTTGATTATTAGCAGTGTTCATTTAATAAGAGTAAAGATTGTCTCGCTTATGCTGCAAAAGATGGAAGCCCGACTTTGATTTCCTCTTTTTAAAACTGTTTTGTAAAAGTCTACTTAATGAGTTAACATCAGCATTAGTTCACATTAATGTCCTTGCTATGGTAAGTATATTATAAACTGACACAACCTATCTACATAGTCATAACTTATAAAGATACAACTGCTGATAGATGAATTTAAAATTTACTGCATCAGTTTGCAGTTAAAGGTCTGCAGCTAATTGACCTGTTGCAGGTGGAAGGAGTCACGTCTGTGTGATCCCACGTATGATTTTATCTAATTTTGAATTTGTAACATGAAATTACTGAATTTATGAAATTGAATAATTTTCTAAAACAAAATGCTCATGAATATTTTCGAAGAAATACACCTGTCAGTCAAAATATTAATAACTTCTGTATATTTTTATTCTTTTCTAAAACTTATTTTAAAGATAAACAATATTGGTGTGACATCAGTCATGGCCTGATATTGTGCTTTTTCTGATATTCACAGCCAAAACACAAATATAGACAAACAATTACACCATGTGTCTCATCATCACTGCACGGGTACATTAAAAATCAAAAATAATCTTTTTCAGTGTTCAGTGTTGTTTTTCTGGTTCTGCATCTGTTTCTCACACTTGACAATCACACTGAAAGTCTGACATTGTGCTCCGATCAGAAATATTGTCACATCTGTTATCAGCAAAAAAATTCAATGTCATGCAGCCCTACTTTACTTCACCCAGTCAGATCTCCTCCTCAAAGAAGACATGAACAAGACTGACACAGACACTCGGTTCAATTAACTCACAAACTTTAGAGTTTTGAAGATGTGAAGATTCACGTGCAACACATCTTCAACATCAAGAGCAGGTAAGCCTCCTTCTGACAAATGGAGAAACAGGACTTCATTTCTAACAACTAGGGATGTCAACGTTTAGAATTTTTTCCACACGAGTACACGTGGCTACTAACCGAGGTGTACACAGTTAAATGTCAGAGATTAATGATCTTTTTTTAAAACAGTTGAGCTATATAACCACTTGAGGGTTCTGCCTCCTTTAGAATACCATCTTATTCCATTAAATCAAAGACATTACAGTAGTTAACAGACAAAACCTTTATTTAGCGAGCATAACTTAAAAAGTAGGCAATCCATCTCACTTTTAATGCTTAGGCCTACTTATGACAGGAAGGAAAACGAGTTGAAAATAAAACCATTTATAATTATGACAGACAAGAAAATGAACAAGTGAAAGCTGAAAAAAGGTTTAACCTCCTTTTTAATTCATTGTTTTAACTTTTGCCCACTATAGTACAATATTCTTTAAAACTTAAAGGTGCTATGAGGAGAATCTATTACCGGCGACATAAAGACTCTGCTACCCATGAGCACGCGCGACGATTGTAGTAATGCTGCGTTCCAGTAACCTCCGAACTGGGAGTGACATCATCTCCGACGTATCAGAGTTCCAGTTGAAGTCTGACAAAAACATGCCGATCTACCAGGCTATTGTTAGCTGTTGTTAGCACGCCCTGCGTTGTTGTTCACAAATATCACATGAAGAATGTGATTATCACTATGGCAGCATTTTTGTAAATATAAGTCTAACAATACTATGTATACAGCTGATCTAGAGCGACACACCCCAGTCAGAAGTGCAAATAAATTGATTATTACAGGAGCTAAATAACTGTTCACACTGGGGGCATCCATCTTCCATTGTCAACTTGGGGGTGGCGAGGTTTCACCCCAGTAGGAAATTCCGACTTCGGGGGACGTTCCAGTTGCAGTTTCCTACTCGGAACCCAAAATCCCTACTTCTGACTACAACCGGAAGGCACCAAAAGACACAAGCCAAAGCGTGTGTTTGTTGTGATGCTAATGAATGCAGCTCTGACCTTCCTCAGAACTCTGCATTGCTTTACAACTTCTTTTTTCAACAACTTACAGGATGCAAAGCCACGAGGTAATGTATCTCTTTCTAGTTACATAGCGGTAGTTTTTGATGTGTGACAACAAGCAATTTTTAGAAAACTTAGTATCGTAGTTTTGTAGCCGGCTATATATCTCTACTTACAGCCCAGTGCTCTAAGACGTGTCTGAATAATATAAATTTGCTCTAGTTTTAATTGTCTTGTTCCTGAAGTTGAGTATCCAGGCCAGTCCAGCCCTGTCCGACCATGAAGCTGAGGAATAGCATTTATAGATAACCTATTTAGATGCTATAAAACTCATCTTAAAGTGTGTATTTCCATCAGGCAGATATCTAAAAGTGAGACTTTTTTGTAATTACTCTTAGAAAGTCCTCACAGTCCCTTTAAAGCGCAAACTGCATCCCTCTTTTACAACTGGAGCCACGTCTGAATTTAATATGTCTCATAGTGAAAGTAATCTGGAATTAGAGAGAGAAAGCAACTCAAAGGAAGCCAAAGTCAGCTGTGAGAGGAAGAACCTTCACCCCTATATGCACAAAGTTAGAAAAGTAGAAGAGGACTCTCAGAATTATTCACTAAACTGTTGGAAAAAATGTGTTTTCTTCGTCCTCTTTAGACGTGAGGATTTGATCAGGTCGAGAAAAGCTGACAGCACCAACGAACAATATAATGTACAACAACTTGAATAATACAGGCAAAAATAACAAGACATTAACAGTTTTTGTTTTCAGCTGCAGACATTGGCGTATGGAGAAGATTATGAGTGCTGCGCTCAAACACAACAGCAGCAGCAGTCTCTCCCTCAGACTTGTTCAGGTGTTTGAGATGGCTTCACATGCATCCCATGCTGCTTGTATAAGCCAGTTTAGCCTGACATAGCCTACACTGAACAGGATTTCCACTGGTAGTTTATGTGAAAACTGCCACACAGTGCACAGTTGATGTTCGCTGCCATCGAGTCTCCGAGGTAACCTGAAGTAACGAGACACTGGCTGTGGCGCAGTTCTTTTATATTAGTGTAACATTGAACCATTCATCTTTATATATGCTGATAACTGCTATAGTGAGAACATTTAAGTGTATGGTTAGTTAATGTTATCTAAAGCTTTCAGGCAACATTGTCACCACTAAAACTACTGAATATATCAGAGAGAAATGAACGAGGAGGAGGAGGAGGAAAAAATGATGTGGGCACGTTTTTTTGATTTTTCTAAACAGTTATGATTTGTTATCCGTGTATCCGTTTACAAATGTAGATGTTGACACCTCTACTAACAACTAGAGAGTGTTGTGAAATAACTTTAAAACTCTTCATGGAGGACAGAGATTAGCATTCCCAGTGTCAACCCTTTCTGATCATATGAACTCATCACCTCTCTGAGAGGACTGTGCAGACTTCCTCCTCCACCGACCCCAGTCTGGACCAGAGACAGGGACCAAGGTAATATCATTAAGACTTTTATTCTGTTTAAGGACCCTAAAACAGACCTGCTTCCAGCTGAAATCCATGGTTCATTTACAAAGATCGCCCATACAGTCAATTGAGACAGGTAATTCCTCAGACAATAATCTCCTCAAACCATCTCCCTGGTTGACCTGCAGACCCTGCCTGAGGGAACTCAATGCTGACTCTTTTGACCACAGCGCCCTCATGTGGAATAACTGGTGACAGTTTCATCTCAGACATACATACAGTTTCTAATGCTGGTATATATGTAAATGCTACTGTTTTATTTCATGTTTGGAATAAGATTTCTATACTCTATGCTTGACAAGTATAACCCTATAGAGAAGCCTGTGCATTTAAAGTTTAATCATATATTGCTTGTGTATTTGTGTCAGAAATAGAGCTGTCAGACGATTAAAAAAATTAATCTAATTAATTACCAGATTTATAATTAATTAATCTAATTAATCGCATTTAAATCTCATATCTGCTTAAAGGCCCCAAATAAAGAATTTGCATTCTAGGATATTATAAAGTTGTAGTACAGGACTAATCAAATGAATATACTAAGAAGTGAAGATTTGTAAATCCACATTTTTATTGGTGACTAAATAAAACCAAAGTCAGGGCAACTTGTCCAGAAAATTCTAAGCTCAATCAGGCAACTCAAATTACACTTTAAGTGTGTTTCATAAATCAAATTCAAAATAAGAAAAAGGTCGAGGACATCCAGCAAAACAATTAGGCCTGATCATAGACTGTAAAAAACATGGATGCCATGATGCTAGGCTAAAGTTGAAGTCACCACAAAAACTGCTCCCCCTGGTGACTGGCTGCAGTATAGGTCAACTCTCCGTCTCCCCCATTCATCTGAACGGGCTGTAGTGAAACTTCAAAAAATTATTACGCCCCGTACAAATATTTCTCCCATCCGTATGCTGTGGTGATATGAAAGTATTATTGGGCTGCGTGTTTTCCAAGTCCTCTTTTTTCTGAAAAGTTTCTTTTTTATTACTTATTAGAGTTTAAAAATAACCGCGGTTTACGGCAGCTTCACAATGATTGTGTACGGTGTATGGTGCGGAGTGTTGCGACCGTTTACGACAGCTGCGTCCGGATTATGGCCCAAATTCTCTACTGGCTGCACAATGGCGGCGCCCTGACGGGGGATATTTAGGCTTCAAATCCGTTACATGGTGGAAGGCGGAGCCACGCTATCCAGTTCTTATAATACATCCATGGGCCTGATGCATTATTAAAGAATGTTGTACAAATATAGATAAATAAAATCAAAAGTAAAATAAGACTAAGAGTGTGTCTCAAATCGCATACTTCCATACTGTGTACTTAACATTTTCAAATTGAGTGTACTAAACATACTGCATACTCACTGGCTTAGTGTGCTGATTTTGAGGGTGTAGTACTGTCCTAAATCGCATACTGCCGAGTGGCGTACTCACCGGAAATGACGACCTTTTCGTGGACCTTTTCTTCTCCTTTGCCGATGGTGACCGACTTGCAGCGCATTTGCCCGCAAATTTTCAGAGAATATTAAATCATTTAACAAATATATTTTGGATCACATCATGTCTTAATATATAATGTTAATATCCAATGGTAAAGTGAGTATTTATCGTGCTTTGCTGCGCCGCAATCGGCGCTAACAACATCATGTCCTCCTCCTACTGACTGAAGATTCACGGGGATGTATCGTTTATTTATAGCTAGCAAAGCATTTGGTTATGGGTCATTTTATTTTTTTAAACCAATTTCCACTTCAAATTTTAAACATGTCCCTGTTATACAATATAAAGATAACTCTGTATAAGTTAATTTACAAAAAGTATTATGAGTTAAGTTAAAGTATTACAGTAGTTGGACAGGTATATTATTTACACCCATGACACAACCTCAAGCTCCCAGCTCAACTGTTTGGCAGAGGTCTATATATTCAAAAATATTTAATGTGTAAAGAAAAAAAACGTTTTTTTGTCAGTGTCTTAGGAAACAGACAGAACTGCAAACAAACAAAAAAAAAAGATTTCTTTTTGTAGGATTTAAAATGCAAAAACTTCCTATATGAGAGAGAGAGAGAAATAGAACATATATATTTATGAAATATAATATACAATAATGAAATATATAGATATAGATAGCTTTATGTCTTATTCTCTGCAGTTGAGCTGGTAGTAAAGGTTAATATTGAAGCATCAGTGTTAGATCAGCATGTTAAATGTAAACAAAGAATAGAACAAAAACACACCACCATTAATATTAATTTTATTTTATTTAAAGACATTAGTGCTGCATTTCCCCAGCCTTCAAACCCCAGGCTGCACTGTAAGCTTAACGCCACAGTGACACTCCTGCCGATGTTCTTCGATGGGGAGAGTGACCTGCGGCCAGACTTCACCACACCAGGGAGTCCTTTGGGGGTCTGATGGCTGCCGTCAGCACCCAAAGGGACCATCATCGGAGGACCGTCTTCACCTGGGTGCAGGTTTCACCTGGTTGGCTGGATCAGCAGCCTTCAGAGGGGTTGTTGGCAGCATTGATGGCTGCCATGTGTGGGTGAAGCCACCAGCCCAGCATGCAGCATGTTACCTGCACATTATTTTTTTGTATTCAGTTCAGTTTCAGGCTGTGTGTGATCACAAAATTTCAGGACATTTTTGTGGGCTTCTCAAGTCAGCACACAACACGAGGGTGCTGAAGCACAGCCCCATTTACCTGCAGCAGAAGTATCCTCTGCCAGGCTTCTACATCCTTGGTGATGGGGGCTACCCCATCGCTTGGTCAGTGATCGGGAGGTTGCAGGTTCAAGCCCAGCTCCGGGCAACACATGGCGATGTGTCCTTGGGCAAGGCACTTAACCCCAAGTTGCTCCCACTGCTGCGTCAGTGGTGTGTAAATGGGCATGAAAGGGCGTGAATGTGTTAGAGATACTGATGGATAACTAACATAGAAACTCTGAACCATCAGTGAGTAAATGTGAGAGTGAATGGGTGTGAATGGGTAGGTGTGACCTGCGGTGTAAAGCAGCTTTGAGTAGTCAAAAGACTAGAAAAGCGCTATATAAGCTCAAGTCCATTTACAATTTCCATTTACCCCTGCCTCAGGCAGCCCATGGCCTCATCACCCCCTGCTGACAGCCTCTCCAGAACCAGCTCCAGGTGCGATTCAATGGCCACCTGTCCAGAGCCAGATGTGTGGTGGAGAGAGCTTTTGGTACCCCAAAGACCAGGTGGAGGTCCATCTTCGGTTTTTGGGCACCTTAGGTCCTGTGAGGGAAGGACAACGTAATACAGAAAAACAGAATTATGTAATTATGACTGTACACTCACATCATACAGAATCCACTTGTTGATCACATCACAGCAAACCGACCAAAGTTTTCCCATGTTTTTTTACTGACAAGGACTAGCGTGAATTTCCCCTCCAGCCCCCTTTCTGCAATGAACCCCCGAAAGGATTTTCTACAAAAAGTTAAATACAAACCATAACAATCGTGTTGTGTTATAACCTCAGCTTTCACTTACTCATAGCAGGTACCTGTTGCATCATGCCTCCCCGTGAACAGGCAGCAACCCTCCAGGCTATCAGGCCGCTGAAAGAGCAAAACATTTGACCTTACAGACATCGAAAGGGAAACAGGACAGTAATGACATGCTGCAGATAAACCTCCGTAGCGGATACTGGCTTTATTCACAGGCTATCTACCAAGCTAAAGGTAGCTAATAGCTGCTGTATCCAACAAGTATTTGTGACCGATAAAGCTCTCCCCACACTTCTTATATCAGTGTCCTCTACAGCGAAGGCGAACATTAATCCCATATTAACAACATCACAAACAGTGGTGTAGAGTCACAGGTATCAGTGTTTTAACGATACCTGTGTTTACAGGTATCTGCAGCTGACTGAGGCAACCGAGAGCTACGCGGGGCGCCGTGACAATAAAATAAAATGTACCAATAAATAGAAATGTCTGAGTGGTGCTTCTGATCATATAGTCCCTGTGCAGGGTCTAACCCGCTGGTTATTTTTATTTGTCCGATTAGTCAGAATAATGCTCAGACCCCGGCAGCTGTTAACCCAACTAGCGTTAGCATTTGAGATAGCTGCTAGTCCAACTAGCGTTAGCATAACTGATAGCCGACCACTCGTGGCACAAAACAAGCAAAAAAAAACAACGTACACAACAAATGCGCTCAAAATGACAACAGCTTAAGGTGCTTAGTGGAAACAACACGTGTTTATAACTTACATTTGAACAGCGCAGTCACATCCACCGTAGTCAGTGCAGAGCCAAAGCTCACCGCCGCCATCGTCGCTGGAGGAAATGAGTACGTTGAGTGTCCACAGCTGCATACTCAAAATACAGGCCGATTTGAGTACATCATCCTGGTACTTTTGCATACAATTTTCACATACTATGCATACTGTTTTTCATTTCGATGCAGTATACTCAAAATTTTGAGTATTTGAGTATGGAAGTATGCGATTTGGGACACACTACAAGTCTTAAATATGCCATTCCTGTTGTCACCTGGGATTTGTTTGGTTTGACTAGAGACGCATTAATAGCGCATTTATAATGCATTAATTTGCGGTGTAATTAATTAACATAATTAATGCACTAAAGTGACAGCCTTAGTTAGAAATCATATAGCCTAACGGATTTAAGGTTTTCTTACTATGATCCTTGAGTGTTTAGTATCATAATCTTCGCTATAAAATTGTCTTTCTTTTTATGTGTGTCATATTGAGTGGTTATCAAAGTGGACTTAAATATTGACCAAATTAAAAGTTGATTAAAGTTTAATATGGCCGAGATGACTCCTCCTCGACATGACAACACCCCTAAGTGGACAAGAGATGAAACTCCCAAAACTGCTCCTCAGTTTAGTCAGTAGTTGTCTTGTCCAGTCTGGTCTTGCTGTTTCCAAGTTTTAGTCTTTGTCCTTCATCCATCTTGTTTAAGTCTCTGCTCCCTGTATGCATGTCTTTGTTCAAAGTTTTTGTACCTGCTTGAGTTTTCTTCATAAGCCAGCTGTAACTCTCCAAATAGGTTACCCGAAAGCAAACCAGGATTCTCACTTATTTACCTTGGAGTGAGGCGAGCGATTAAGCAAACTTGTGAGATGGATAAGAGAATCGTCTTTTCCTTATTATTTTATTTATTTCATTCCGCTGATCAAGACCTCGAAGCAAAGCTTCACCTGACGACTGAACCTGCAAGTTCAGCTCCCTTTGGGACAACTTTGACCTTTCTAAAAAAGGTTGATTCATTAAATGAATCCTCTATAAGTGCTCAATATACTTAAATATCTGTTCTGTGCTCATAGCTACATTCATTATTCCAAGCATCATTACAATTTTCCCATTAAATTCTGCATTTAGTTTTTTTGTCAGTTAAAGTTTTAATAAACCCTTCTTAATTTCAAATGTTCTCTCTTTTGGGGTCTGTTCTGAAGGTTTGACATCTTTTTAAAGAAAACTTTCACTCAGGTTTATGAGATTGATTCTCATATGAGAATCAGCACCTCCAAATCCGAGTCCATGGTCCTCACCCGGGAGAGAGTGGAGTGCCCACTTCGGGTTGGGGGATGAGATTCTGCCCCAAGTGGAGGAGTGCAAGTATCTCAGGATCTTGTTCAAGAGCTGAGGAAGGATGGATCGGGAGATTTACTGATGCGGGCTCTGCACCGGTCTGTTGTGGTGAAAAGGAAACTGAGCCAGAAGGTGAAGCTCTCGATTAACCAGTTGATCTTCATCCCTATCCTCACATATGGTCACGAGCTCTGGGTCGTGACCGAAAAAACAAGACTGCGGGTACAAGCTGCCGAAATGGGTTTCCTTTGCAGGGTGGCTGCGCTCTCCCTCAGAGATAGGGTGAGAAGTTCTGTCATCCGGGGGAGGAGCTCGGAATAGAGCCACCGCTCCTTCGCGTTGAGAGGAGCCAGACGAGGTGGCTTGGGCATCTGGTCAGGTGGCCTCCCGGGCGCCTTCCTGGTGAGTTGTTCTGGGCATGTCCCATCAATAGGCCCTATGGAATACCCAGGACAGGCTGGAGAGACTATGTCTTGCAGCTGGCCTGGGAATGCCTGGGGATCCCCCAGGACGAGCTGGAAAAAGTGTCCAGGGAGAGGGACATCTAGGCGTCCCTGATCAGGCTGCTACCTGATCATGGATAAGCGGAAGAAGGCGGTATGGTACAGCCAAATCAAATCTAAGAAAAACAACAGTAGAACTCAGGGGTGTGTTTAATAGTGAAAGTAAGAGCATTTCCACAAACATAATGTGAAGGGAACTCAAGGGATTGGGACTGAACAGCTGTGTAGCCTTAAGAAAACCACTAATCAGTAAGGCTAAGCAGAAAAAAGGCTTCAGTTTGCTAGGGAGCATCAAGATTGGACTGTGGAGGACTGGAAGAAGGTCATGTGGTCTGATGAGTCCAGATTGACCCTGTTCCAGAGTGATGGGAGCATCAGGGGAAGAAGAGAGCCAGGTGAAGTGATGCACCCATCATGCCTAGTTTATTTGTTTAGTTGTAAGGATCCCCATTAGCTGACATCAAGACGACAGCTAGTCTTCTTGGGGTCCAGACAAAACATACAACACACATGCCTAGTGCCTACTGTCCAAGCCTGTGGGGGCAGCGCTATGATCTGGGGCTGCTGCAGTTAGTCACGTTGAGGTTCAGCAACATTATGGCCCAAAGAATGAGCTCAGCTGATGATCTGAATATACTGAAGGACCAGGTTATTCCATCAGTGGATTTTTTTTCCCCTAATTGCATGGGCATATTCCAAGATGACAATGTCAGGGTTTGTGGGGCTCAGATTGTGAAAGAGTGGCTCAGGGAACATGAAAAGTTATTTTCCCACATGGACTGACCTCCACAGAGTCGAGACCTTAACCCCATTGAGAATCTTTGGGATGTGCTGGAGAAGGCCATGTTCAGTGGTCAGACTATATCATCAAGACAAGATCTTGGATAAAAAATGAATGCAACACTGAATGTGAATACATGTTGTGACATTGCTGAAACTTATTGAAACAATGCCACAGAGAATGCATGTGGTGATCAAAAATAAAGTGGTCCAATGAAGAATTAGTATGTGTGACCTTTTTTTGGTGGCCAGTCAGTGTATTAGCCCTTTCAATGAAGACACAGATGATGCTACAGATTCAGAAACTTAACCAGTTTAATTCACATCTCAAGTCATGCAACAATGCTTTGCAGTATGCATATAACTAAAACAGCTAGTAAGACTTTCAGTGCATAAAACAACAGCAAAGAGGTCATCTGACACAGAGACAGTCATCACAGTTCTTTGCTGACTGTAATATCTACATGCCAACACAGACTTTGTCACTTAGACAAACACCAACATAAATTTGAGCCAAGGCCCACTGTCATTTTTCATTTTTTTTCAACAGACAACAAGGTTTGTATTTCATACCTTAATATGTTTTGATGGAGCTCTTCCATCTTCATCAAAAGTGTCATCTTTTGTTAGTGATGTGATTTTTCCTGTGATGGCTGATTTTGTGTTACTTGTAACACCTTGTCCTTTGTTGCTCATGTCTGTCTTTATTCCATTTCTTTTTCACATTCCATTCATGTTATTTTTTTTTTTTTATGTCAAAACTTCTGACTGTCTCTTTGATGTATGTTTTGTTCCAAGAGTGGCACGAGATTTTTTATAAAATATTGCATTTTTATCTTGCTCTAATTTGTCTTTAAAATGTACAAGTAACTCTCAGCTTGATGTGTGTTTTTTTTTAAAGAAATGTTTACTCAATGTACCAAATCAGTTAACATATCAGTTAACATAGCCACATGTTAAATCGTAACACCAGTCAGTTGGAACTGATATGACAATAAAAGTGCTTTGCATAAACACTGCAAGAAAAAGCTGCATATTACAGGACATGTTAAAATGCTTTGACATTTTAGTTTTCATTTATTTTCTTGAAAACATATTTAAGCAGTAAAACCTCACTGAGATAGAGAATCTAATTTGCAAGAGTTTCCTTGTCAAAATGAGCAGCAGAACAACAAACAGCAACAAAACAAACAGATAAACAAATTTGAGCAACTCAGAGTCACAGGACAAACAGGCAAGAGTTAGCGCATCTACATCCTGAAGCATTTTCCTCTGATGCTTTTGGAAAAACTTTAGCCCTTCTGACATTTTTTCCTGCACCAGATTATAGTCTGCAGAAGCAGCAGATCTGCAGCTTCTTCTACCCATATCAGGAGGAACTTTGAGGACAGTAAGAAAGAATAAGTCTGTGACTGGGTCACAGAGAAAAGTCAGAAGCTTTCAGCACTCATTTGAATGCAAGTAGACAAGTAGAAGCCTTATAAATAAAGACAATCCCTCAGTCGTTAAAGGGATATGACAACTTTTTTTTCATTTTTGTGTCTTGCCTCACTCCCGAGTCCAAAACAAGCAGAAAGACATCATTCTTTCAACTGTGTACAGTAACAAGGAAGAAGAGCACAGCTCTCTCACCGGTAATTAGCTTAGCTCAAACACTTTTTTAACTGATTGATGTTAAATTATCTCCTACTATCATTGTATTATCTTCTACTCATAAGCAGAGGCTTTATTTTATTGACCTACTTTGGTGGTGGGTTTCATGAGATGTGACATTCAATAACGTGTTGAGTCTTTTGAACAGCTCTTCTAAGTGAACGATCATGTGTGCCTGTTGCTGGTTCAGGTTGCATGACCTCATTGCTCATTTTTATATGTGATGTTGTAGGCAACAGGACCATCCATGGTGAACCCAAGATAGAAGGATACTTCCTCTCGACTGTATCCACTCCGTATATCTCCCAGGTAAACGGGGCGCACCTCTATGTTACAGTTGGCCCCATAGTGCACATAGATGCGGCCCTGTTCTGACTGCCCTCTGATCCTCAGCAGCTTCTTCTGGATCTCCGGCTCATTCCATGCTTCACCACTCTGCCACATGTAGTGCACCTTCGGGGACTGACTACCTTGGCCATTGCTGGAGGCTTGCTGCTTTGAAACTTCCATCAAAATTTGATCAAGCTTCACCTTGGAAACAACTTTCTTAAGGTCCTTGGATTTCCCAAGAAAGAAATGGGCAATGGCACTCCTCACTGGGAACATGTGAGAGAAGCGTCGGTGAAAAGATTTTTTGGCTGATGTGATGTATGTCATGATGTTTCTGGATGCAGCAGAACTCTCAAGCTTTTCCTCTTTTGAGGGCCACATTAACAGCATGGAGAGGTAGTACATCTCTGTCAGGTTTGAGTGAGTGCCTTCCTTTTGAAGAACTTCACTGAGAAGAGAAACCAACTCCTCATACTTTTTCAGCAATTTTGAGTAAGGCCTGAGACTGTGAAGGACGATGTTTGCCAGAATGAGGTTGACTGTATCTGAAACATATTTGACGGACGATTTCTCAAAGATAAACTGCCATTTTTTGAGGATTTTCTCCATTTCATTTGCATTTTTGTCATTCAAGTGTTGCAGGAGTCCAGCAAAGGAGTCTGCTCTGACACTTTCCAGGTAGCTCCTGTGGTCGACTATCTCCTGACTCAGACTCAGATTGGGTTTGCTTGACTTTTCAGATGCCTTCTCTGCCTCTGAAACGTTAAATATTTCTATGTATTTTTTGAAGTGATCGGAAATCTTTTTTTTGTTTTTTTCATCGGCTATTTCCTTCTGGGGGGACCTTGGTTTCAGGTATGTAAAGTAGCTTTCAAAGAAATTAAAAATTTCCTTGAGCCTTGGCATCAGAGAAATTAGAAATTTCTCATGTTGTCCCAGGACAGCAACAAACTGGTTTGAGTTTGGATTTCTTGAATCATGCAGACTGCTCACGGGGTGGCGACCTTTGAGGAACTGCAGAACTTGGTCCCTCCTGTATCTCTCACCTGAGACCAATACAGGAAGACCTAACATGAGACCAAGAAGGTCCATGATGACATCTGTCTCTCCAGCGTAGCCTGATGTGTTGTAGGACTTGTGTCTTTTTTTGTTGTTTATATCCAGGGTATCTGAGACATTGTCCCTCTTTGCGAGCTCCTGGGAGTTCCTGAATGCAGTCACAGTAGAGGATGCTAGTTTTAGGGACTGGTCCAAGGTCTCTGGAGTGAGTTCCTGAGGATTTTCGATTTCCTTTTTGAATTGGCTCTTATACACTTGCCCAACGGTATCTGCAATGTAGGAATTTGAATTTTTCCTCTCTGCATCCAGAGCCCATTTAAGGGCTAATTCAAACTGTTTGTCTCTTAAACAGAAGTATCGGGCCAGTGCCTGAGGCAGCGTTGCACTTTTGTCAAACCTTTCAATGGCTTTTTGTAAAATATCTCTGACTTTGTCGGGTCCTTCTTTTTCCTCAATATTTTCAATCAGCGGTGAGAAGTAGGTGTCCTTGTCATCTCCATGTTCTTTTTTCTGGCGTGTGATGAGCATGCTCTGGATGTTCTGAACTAGAAAATCCTTTCCCATGCAGGATTTATAAAGCCTGTCATAGTGCAAAAGGTTCACAGTAATCTCCGATTGAGAGAGATTGTGTCTCTGGGATAGAACTTCCAGGCATTTGCTGGCAATCCTCTGGTGCAACAATCGTACAGCTTGATAAGTACCATGTTCTTCAACTGTGTAAGTGATCATCAGTGTGGAATAGGGATTCATTTTATCATTAAGGGTTTCTTGCTTAAAGAAAGCCTTTGTAATCCCCAATCCTGATCTAATCCCCACTAACTCTTCACAAATGGATAGGGACATGTAGGATCCATTGACGTAGGTGTTCAGCAAAGCCAGAAAGGAGAGTAACCTCCCCTGTTGAGTTGTTACATCAAGATCACCAATAATGTTGGTCACCACATTTGTGATGTATGTCTCACTGAAATTGTTTGCCATGATCATGAAGGCATAGAAAGTGTCTGGCTTTTCATGGTAACTCTTGAGCTGCTGGAGCTTTTCAGAAAACAAACTTTGCTCTTTGGGTGACAACTTGTTGGTGATGGAAATATTTGCAGTGTGGCTATTTCTGGAGCTCTCATCTGGGAACATGGTTCTTGCACAGTTCAGGATGATAACTTGGATCTGGTTTGGATTCCTCCTATCACTGGCTGCAGACAGCATGCACAGCTTCAGATCAGCCATGTCATCCCAGTTGTCCACTAAGAGGAGTACAGGTTTATAGCTTGGCTGATCTTGTTTGCCATATTTCAGAAGTGTCATGACTTGAGCTGCAATCTCTTGATTTGTCGCCATGTTGTTTTTAACAACAGCACATCTTAGTTTACCCCTCAGGTTCCACAGAACATGCATTGCCAGAGTTGTTCCCCCACATCCTGGATGATGGAAAAGGTTGATGATGACACATGGAGTTCTGTGACCTTCAGCTGGAGTGATAAGGTCTTCTAACTCGCTGTATTTGTCTCGACTGATGAATGGCAGGTTGTCTCTTTCAGAAAGGTAGAAGTTCCACCATGTAACTTGTCCTCCTCTATAAAAGTCCTCCTCTGTTTTTATCTTGAACTCCTGAAATGAATCCTTTGTTTCAATCTCTGTGTTTTCACACTCATTTTCACACAGGATGTCCAACACGGTCATCAGCTCTTCATCCTTTTTTGTGAGCAACACTGAGCTTGAGCCTGTGGATGGCAAAAACCTTCTGGAAGACTGTGTTTGAGGTTCTTTGAGCTTTTTGATTGTACTTGATATTTCATTTAGACTGAGCTCATAGATGCATTTGCTGGTGATGTCCTCTTTGCAGCGAGACTCTATCAGCTGCCTCCAGTGGTGGAATGCAGTAGAATCTTTGCATATGCACAAGATATTGTCCGATCCTTCCAACGTGCGATGGATTGCACAGAAGACCTCCAAAATCGGGCTTGAGATGTCTGTAACTGCTGAGTGAAGGAGGATGATCACAAGGAGTCTATCTCGGGACAGAAAATCTGGCTTTAAAAGAAAAGAAACCAAGTTGTTCACCTCACCCGAGCGTTTCTTCAGCCATTCACTCGGTGCAAGCGGCCTGTCAGTCTCACTGTCCTCATTTTCCCTTCCATTGCAAAAAACCCAGCTTGTTTGCTTAAATAAGTTCAGCTTCTGAACAGTAGAAGTCACACTGTCTTGAGTGTTGTACATCCGTGGATAGTGCAGATTACCTATGTGATCTTTTCTGTAAGAACTGCAAGTTCCATTCACATCAGACTGCGGGTCAAACTCAAGCACAGCAAACAGTGTTATCTCATTCAGAAAGTCAAGATGCTCCAGCTGGCTGGGGGGACATTTGTCAGTTACAAGAATGACTTGGACGGAGGTCTCAAATGCCTCCTTCCCGCGGGTTATCAGCTGTTTTAGCCTTTGTCCCTGGTTGCCTGGGGTGGGATGTTTTTCATCTTTTCCCTCTGCTGCACTTCGTGCTAAAACCCAGCACTTGACTTTTTCCAGCAAACATTTCATCTCCTCTTGGACGCTCCTGGGATCAGTATCCGCCAGAATGTTTTTGGACCTTTGTCCATCCCTGATAAATAAACATTCAGTCTGTCTTTGCTGCTTTTCCTCTGTTGACATTATACACATTAAGGTATAGAAAATCTCATCTTGAATCAAAGACTGCATTGGGACTACATCAACCTCGATCACCCACTCGTCTGCAGCTGTCCCATCCTGACGGCAAACTTGTATAAAATTTGGGGGCCTGATGCACATTCTTGCAGTATCCACATGCTTTTCTTCAAAATATTTACTAAGATCAGACTCAAATGCCTCAAGGTACTTGCTGGAAGATGTGATCCTTTGCCCAACTACCTGACCATGCCCCTGCTCTGACTGGTTTTGGACTCCAAAATGAATGGTACCATTTGTTCGCGAGTTCATGCAGCTTGCAGCAAAACTGAACACTTCCTTTGTGAATTCAAAAAGGATCTCTTTTTCACTTGTTTCACTGGCTTCTGGCAGTAGCTGGTACTCATGAATAGGGTCGAGAAGGTTAGTTGGACCAGTCATAGGTGGAAGGATACCACCAGAAACGTAGAAAGTGGATGAGCTGCTTTTGTCGAAGGGACGCAAATGGCACATGGGCCCCATAGGTGGTTGGAGAGCTGAAGTCTCAGTAACATCAGAGATAAATTGTTTATCATCTGTTGATTCCTGATAGATTACTGAGCTCTGGCTCTGAATTCCTGAATCTGATAACACTGACTCATTTTCCAATGACTCCTCAATGATCTCAGTAGTTCTCTTTCTCTCAAATTCTCCCAGCTTTGTGCTCATAGGATCTGTCTTGCTCACAAACATCTCAGACTGCCGTTTGTACATCTCAACCTTTTTGGTGATTAGTATTGCTGGCGCAGGTGGAACACCAAGATCTAGTAAATCTTGTTTGTCAAAGGAAACCAAACAAGCTCCTGAACACCCTTGACCGCAAAGAGTTTGTGCAATGTGCTGTGGTACTCTAAGTCCAATGACCAGCCAGTCTTTGACTTCTTCTTCGGTCCATGTTTCCATCAGTTGTGGAAGTGCTAGGTCATGCAGCTGTAAACAAACAAACAAAAAAAAACGGGGAAATAAATGGATGAACTTTGACAGGCATTTGTTTTGATCAGAAAACACTATAATGAGGGTAAAATGCACTACATACTCGTTTTGTATGTGACCCACCGGCACTGGATTGTGCAGCATCTGGCATCCCTGTCCTGTGCAGAAGTAAGGAAAAATTGTTTTTAAAACATGTCACAGTAAAATTGACAAAGCACTTTCTAGTTGTCTGACCACTCAAAGCAACTAACTATGTGGACCCCTCTTGAGCAATCACAAGCACTCAAACACTGACAGTTAAAGGGAAATGCCAACTTCTTTGTTTTTCTTCTCGTATCTTGTCTTACTCCTGAGTCCCTGACATGTAGATAGACTCCATTCTTTCATCTGTGCATCAAGTAGCAAGAAAGACATGGGCAGACCTCACCCACTGCTAGTTAGCTTAGCTCAAACACTGGGAGTCAATGGGTAGTGTTACCCTGCCTCTGATTTCAGTCATCAGAGATAAACTGTTTAGCAACTCTAAACGGTCCTGTGTGCTTGTTGTGAATTTTTCAACCATATTACATTATTTGCTACTTTCATTATGTCTTCTTCTTCTCATTAACAGGGACTTTGTTATGTTGACTTACTTGTTGGTTTGCGCTAAAAATGTTATGTTCGTAAATGATCCAAGTCTTTTACACAGCTCTTTTTAGTGACCGATGAGAACCAACTAACAGTAAAGAGTGAGCCATGAGCCATCCAACAGAATTGGATTTCTCATTCATTTCATCAAGTTGCAAATGCATAATTACATGTCTCACTGCCTCAGGACATCTTAGCAAGTGTTTAAGTACAGGTAGCCTACAGTTAAAACAGTTAGCCTACATTTAGCACAATTTCCAAGAGAACAGATCTTGTTGATAAAAACAGATTGTTGATTCTCAGTCTGCAGGGGTGATGTGAGTTATTTAGTTCCAGATAAACTTGATATTTCTGAATAGTTAATGCACTTAAAAACATTTCTAGGTAGCGTACTCTCTTCACTGTAGCATTATTTTATAATCAGAGTTGTTCTTGGTGGAGAAAATACCCTTTATTCTTGGTACGATACTTTCCTGTTAGTGGCTATTTCTTCATCACAAACTCTCACAGACTGTGGCTTACTGAGGGACAGGAGATAACTTTCTACTTCATTTAATGTACTTAGTGATAACATGGAGTTCATACAACCAAACTTCAAAAATACTGAACCACCCCTTTAAAACAGGGAGCTACAAGCAAGACGACAGCAGGAAGTCACTCCTTGTACAGAGATTAGGTTGATACAAACAGCTTCAGTGGCAGTTTCATCTGATCTGGGCCACATTTCCTTAATAAATGAAAAAAACAGACAGCAACATGAACTTCTGAATAGAAAGGATATTTTAGCATAAATTCTGATGTTTTGCTTTGTTTTTTTTGTTTTGAGTTAGTTTTACGAAGTAGCTCAAGTCCTTTCTACTAATACTGTAGTGCCCAACTACAACATTATCTGATTGGCCTCATGATTGTCATCTGTTAGATCTGCTTCTATAAGATTCTGCTCTTTCAAAAACTCACTCTACTGACTCTTTACCAGATGGACTAGCAGTTCATTCCACATCTTAGGATACTAGCTCAAGTCCATTTACCAGAAGAGGACCAATATTGGCAACTAAGACCCGATGAGCAAGTCAAAAGCTGCCACTCCAACATCCTTTGCTACCTTACATGGTTTTGCTAATGGTGCCCTCTTAATTTTCATTGAATTGTGTGAATACAAACATATATGATTACGAGATGATCAAATACTTGCCAGTCATCCTTGTTTCTAGACCCAAAATAGAGTGGGGGACTCATTGACCGCTCACTCTTCAGGCAGCCTGAATCAGCCTCATCAGTCTCAGCATTTGGTTGAACTCTAGAAATGACAAAAAGAAATTAGAGCTGGGGAAATAGCATTCATGATGCAGTCCATCCATCCATTATCCATTCTCCTCTTATCCAGGGCTGGGTTGAAGAAGCAGCAGGTCAAGAAATTCAACCCAGGGGGAGTCACTAGAGAGCCCAAACAAGATGGCAGCATAGTGCGAAGGCCCCTCACAACTCCGCAAGCAAAACCCCCCTAAACTATTCCAATCCTGACTATCTCAAACAGACCATGTCAAAACCCTCAATAGCAAAGGGATGCAACATCTTCACAAAACAAGCTCAAAGAAGCACAAAGACAACAACACTGGTTGTAGATACCGAAGTTAACAACATGCCTACTAGAACATTACGCTCCCAAAATGCTGGCCTACTTGAGGTACCATCTATCTCCAAAAGTAGTATGGGAGGTAGAGCCTTCAGTTATCAGGCTCCTCTTCTCTGGAACAATTTACCGACCACAGTTCGGGAGTCTGACACTCTCTCTACCTTTAAGGTTAGACTTAAAACATTCCTCTTTGATAAAGCTTTCAGTTAGGGACCAGCTTATAGTTTAGAAATTAGTTCATAAATTAGACTCATAGTTTAGATGTAATAGGCCTAGACTGCCGGGGGGGATCTGGCACAATGGGCTCTATCACTCTCTCTCTCTCTACATCTACAGTATCTACTTTTAATTACCACATAGTCATGAAGTCCCTCTTGAAAATGGGATGTCACATCTCAAGAGGCCTTTAACACATTTATATTTAATGGAGACAAATGCGGTTGGGATGCACTTGTGGTCTGGGCACCCAAGAGTTCGTCACTACCATAAATTCTTATTTTCAGTAAGAATATCTAAGATTATACTTCTATAAAATGATCACCACAACCATTCAGACATGAGGACCCTCCTGAAAATGAGATGTAGCATCTCAAGAGGCTACCCTCTAATAAATCAGACAACAGGTCAATGGTACATGGACCTGTCCCTAACTTTAGTTCTTACTTTAGTCCACTTGTCTCCTCTTACCTCCCTTCCTTCACCCTCACACCAACACAGCATCGTGTGGATTTGCTGTTCATCATGAGACTGGGATCCACATTCAAGATTTCCTGCTGCTTAACAGAAGGTTTTTTCTTGAGCCATGATGGAGGGATCCATGATTGGCTATTTGGATTCATGTTGGTGTTGGATGTATATATTTGTGTATATACATATGTATATGTGTATTTTATATATATATATGTATTTATGCATATATATGTATCCATAAAATGAAGAGCTTTATGCTCTATTGTAAAGTGTCTTGAGATAACACTTGTTATGAATTGGCGCTATACAAATAAAGATTGAAGATTGATTGCCTACTGTACCTGACATGCTAAAGGAGCTAAAAGCACTCTGATCTGAGTTCAGCTCAAAATTGGACAGAATAACAAACCACTGGGTGAACTGACAAGCTCCATGTCAGTGCCGGAGAACAACCCGGATGAAATCAAATGGGAGGTAACAGCTAATGACAAATGCATTGAGGAGACCAAAGCCGGCAAAGCCATGAGAGAGGAAGTGCTTGATAAGACTGAGATGGTGCTGGCTGTGGCTGCAAAGCGGCTAGAGGAAAAGACAGAGAATCTGGAGAACCACAAGAGGAGAAAAAATATTAAGCCTCAAAGAGGGAGCTGAGGGTAAGCATCCTTTTCTGGACTTCATACACAACATGCTACCCTGTGACTGGGCACCAAATCCAACTGAGAGTTCATACTGGAAAGAGCCCACCAAACACTGACCCCAGCAATTCCCACCCACATCAGAGCCATCCTCATCCTCTTTCTCAGGTTCTAAGATAAAGTGTTGGTACTGGGCTCCACGAGACAGCAGGACAGATCACGACAGATCAAAACTCACAGTCACCGAGGATTTTTCAGCAGAAAAGACTTGAGTTCAATGGTGTCGAGGAGCTGTTTATCGGAGCCTTTTTGAGGATTTTGTCTGTTTCTATATTCTTAGTAAATACCAAAAGAGCTGGCTCTTAACTTCTGCCCAGTCATGGCAGCTAAGATAACCAAGAGCAGGCCAGGAGTCTGCAGAGAAGGCTTTTTCATGCTCACTTGGAGGAGAATGATTCTGAGCACACAGACCTTACGGAGCTGTTGCCTGAAATTAAGGACTTCCTAAAGCTTTCAAAATATGTGGATTACCATACAAAGCTAGAGGACCACCAGTGGATTTGAAATTTATCTTTCCTCACTGATCTAACTGGCTAGCTCAGTGTATTTAATTTAAAGCTGCAGGGTAAGGGTAAAGATGTGGTCAACATGATTACTTCAGTGAACAGCAAGCAGAACTACAACGTGAAGGTGTAAGTGTGACACAGCTTGACAGTGCACGTTATGAGGAGCATGTTCAGAGCAACTTATTTGAGTTTGAGAGCCATTTTAATGACTTTGCATCCATTGGGCCTGTAGCCAGCTTTATGTGTTATCCATTTGGTGCAAGTTGATGACATTGCCGCCAAAGTCAAATCACTTTTTGACTTGGAAAACTCTGCTGTGTCTTGGTGTGCCTTGAACTTGACAGTTCCTTTTAGATCAACTTCTTTGTGCAAGTCTGCTTTCTCGCACATGAAAATCATCAAGTCCAAGTATAGATCAACCATGACTGATGACCACCTTGCAGCCAGCTGCTACACTCCTGACTATGAGATGGTTGTCTTCTCCTCTAAGTGCCAGGTTTTTCACTAAGGTAGGAAGTAGGGCTGAATGATTGTAGGAAAAGATTGAATTGCGATTTTTCTGGCAGATATTGTGATTTCAATTCGATTCACGGTTTTCTTCAAATCAAGCTTTGGGATATTCACATGTTGGGCTGAACGATTTTAGGAAAAGATCTAATTTCAATTTTTCTGGCAGATATTGCAATTCACGATTTCTTTTCAAATCAAACTTCAGTGCAAAATTCACTTTGTTTACAGTACAGACCACAGTAAGGAAATAAATGATGAGAAACACTTAACACATTATTCACCTTCAATAGTGATGATAAATAATCTGTTTTCATTAACTTCTACTCCTAAACAGAGGCTTTGTGTTGTTGACCTGCTTACCAGCACTTTTAACATATAGATTGTCTACAGATTTGTAAAACAGTATGTGTATAATACTTGACACAAAAGATCCTGAGTCAGTCAGGAGCGCTGCAAGAAATTGCTGCTTTGGCAATTACAAAATTGCATTGTCTAAAATTGCGATTTTGATCTGAAAACGATAAATCGTTCAGCCCTAGTAGGAAGTGATTTCCTTTTTTCAAACTTGGACATCTACCAGGTTGTATCCAGTTTTCTTTTATTGTCTGTGTGTCTGTGTGTCTGTGTGTGCGCGTGTGAGTGTTAGAGAGTACTACATCGCAAACTAGTAACTGTGCGAGAGGAATGTGATGTCTAGAGGTTAATAAAGGTTGTGAGGTCAGTTATTGCACACTGGAGATGATGTGTATGGGTTTGCGATGTTGACACTGGACTGGTAGATCTCGAAAGGTTGCCTACTTAAAAAGTAGATCTTGGGGCAGAAAAGGTTGGCCCCCCTGCCTTAAGGTAAATCATGATTCTTGTTTATTTACTATGGAGGCTTATCGTGAGGCCAGTGCTTAAGCCTACGTTTGAGATAAAGAAGAGAATGGTTGTTATTCTTTTTTATTATATTTTCCGCTGATCAAGACCTCTAAGCCCAGTTTCACCTGACGACTGAACCTGCAAGTCCAATCAAAGACCTCCCTCCTGTGAAGCTACAGGGCCTATCGGCACATTATCTGGATCCATAGAGCTGTTGAGTGTGGATTTCTCTCCTTTGGGGACTCCAAACCAGGACAGTCCTTCAAGCTCACCAACTCCCGGACCAGTTTGACACCTGATCCAAAAGCAAGGTCATAGTAAGACTGCGGTTTGGAAATCCTCCAGACTGGCTGGTGTGTCTTGGTTGAATGCTCCATTAATTCCCATTGATTTTACCTTTCTAAATTTGATTAATTCATTAAAATTAATCATTCATGACCGCTCAATATACTTAAATATATGTTCAGTATTCATAACCCCTTTCATTGTTCCAAGCATCATTACAACTTTGATATTTAATTCTGCCTTTAGTTTTTCTCATCTATAGGTTCAATAAATCAATTTGAACTTAAAGTCCTGTCTGTTGGGGTTTGTTTGGGAAGTTTGACATCCCTGTAAAGAAAACTTTGACCCAGGTTGCTGAGATTGATTTAAATGAAGTAATTATTATATCAATTAATGAATTAAATTTTGCCTTTTTATATAAAAAGGATGGTGCCCCAATTAAATGTGTGAAAGACAGTTTCATATGAATATTGATTTTCACAATTAATATCCATAAATAATCTAACAGTTCATCGCAACACGCTCCATGTTCTCTGCACAGAATCCAAAATCTGCCTTAACAACGGAGACAGTAGTTTTCTTCGCTACAAGGTCCTCTGATAGATTGGCACTTATCTCCTCTATGCTGCCTGCGCGTCTTTAACTCTTGCAAAAAGTAAATCAAGACTGTATGGGGGGGGGGGGGTCACGTGACTTACACAGGGAAAGTAATCATAATAATCAACTAATGAACTAATCAAAATAATCAAAATTACTTTGATTTCAGGGTCTAAATGTCAATTTCGAGTTTTTGATTAATTGCCCAGCCATATGTTATTTAACCAGTATAATATAAACTTTGGGCGGCACGGTGGTGCAGCTGGTAGAGCGCGTGCCTCACAGCAAGAAGGTTCCTGGTTCGATTCCTGGGTCCGGAGGGCCTTTCTGTGTGAAGTTTGCATGTTCTTCCCGTGCATGCGTGGGTTCTCTCCGGGCACTCTGGCTTCCTCCCACAGACCAAAAACATGCTCATTAGGTTAACTGGTGACTCTAAATTGTCCTTAGGTATGACTGTGAGCGTGAATGGTTGTCTGTCTTTCTATGTGGCCCTGCGATCGACTGGTGACCGGTTCAGGGTGTACCCCGCCTTTCGCCCGATGATAGCTTTGATAGGCTCCAGCCCCCCGCAACCCCGAAAGGGATAGCCGGGTATAGAAAATGAATGAATGAATGAATATAAACTTTGGAATAGTCTTTGGAGATTCCAACTACTGTATGGATAGTAACAGAAAAAACCTATCTAACTAAAACCTATCTAATTCCAATGCATCCAAGACTCAGGTTAGCCTCAACTGATACTGTATAGGCCTTGTTCATGTCTGGAGGGAACTCAATCCTTCACTGAAAAACTGCACTTTCTATTCAGCTAGACACAAATCATATTCCCAATCAGGCTTATTTTTCCTATCCCAGGAACACCTTTTGTTCGTAAGTTATTGTAATACAGGGCCTATTCTTATATCAGATCACTCACTAGTCTATCTCCGGTCATCCCTCCCCCAACAGACATACCAAACCAAACATCCTCATCCTCACTGATATTGAGGCCTGTAATATTATTAGACAATGGCGGTAACAGTACAGACTGAACAAAACAGCCTCCTCTGTTGCTCCAGCAGTAATGTCGGATGCAGCTAAAGCAGTAATTAGGGATCAGCTGATTTCATACATCAAAACATCAGCTGAAAAATTATATAGGCCAAACAAACAGAACAACTTAGAGAAAAGTGAATCAATCTAGAACATTCCCATAAACAGTGGAAATTTTGAGGAAACAAAGGGCCTGATCTGTTAAGATCCAAAATGGAGCAAAGCGTTAGTTCAGACAGGCACGGAGTCAATCTGCTTGGCCGAGCTCTCACTCATGCATATGGGGTGGCCTTATCGCGCAGTCTCACGTCAGATGATCGGTCTCCCCTCCCAGCCAGATCAGCTGATCTATTTGGCGCGTTATTTAAACTGCCCCAGTCTACCTGAGTGTCTGGCTGTCATCTGCACGCTGCTCAAAAAACCCACCTCCTCCCCATCTCCTCCTTCGTGTTCTGACTTACCAATGTCAGTGTTTTCATTAATGCTTGCTCTGTTCCAGGGGTTCTTGCTGCCGCTCTCCCTCCCTCATGCTCCTCCAAGTCGGCACTTGGAAAGGCAGGGAGGAGTGCTCTCCCTGCCTCAGGCTTTCCCCACAGGCGTGGGGAAGGGGAGGGAGGTCCCAGAACAGAGCCACACCGCCAAAGTTCAATTTGCTTGTTAAGCTTTTGTAATTCCATTGGTCATTGTTTACTCAAGGCAATGTAATTGTCATGTTATTCTTATGTAAGCAGTTGTAATCAATGTTGATGTTATGCAAATAATTGTAATTTCAAATTTCTATGCTTTTACTGAATTACTTGTAATAAATTTTTGACAAAGTGATCCTGGCTGAAATAAGGAGAGCTCGATTGATTATACAAACTAAAAATTTGCACGTTCTATAAGTGGGGTGTTGCAGGTGATCTACTAAGACTGCAAGCACAATTCACAAGAGGCACAAATGTTACAGCTTTTAAAAAACAAGAACTAACTAAAAAAAAAAGGTGCAGGACCCAAATGCAGAAAAACACAAAAACCTTAATTATCAATTATTTGTTAATGATCAACAAAAAATTGATCAAACAAAAAAACAAAGCAGAAATCAAATCTCCCAAAATCTTAACAAATGAACAGACTACCTAAAAACAGCTTAGATCTTAACAAAAAACAGACCACCTACAAACCCATGAGATCACACTGAGAACACAGGAGAAACTGAAGAACACGAGCACATGGTGGAATAGGGAAGATGTTCAATGACCCAACACTGAAGACAGGAAACACAGAGATTGAATACACAAGTGAAACATCAAGCACAGGTCAGGGCTCCAGAGTGCAACCATTGGGCCGCATGCACCCAAAATTTGTGAAAGTCCACCAGACATTTCCTCTTGGGTGCACTGGTGCACCAAGAAAAATGTTAAGTGCACTCTTACAAATTTAAGTTGACAAAAGCCACTGAGTAAGTGGAATAATCCACCAAAAACAGATAAGACACAGCATCTCCCTCCTCTCTTTGCTCTGTCCCTGCTTTCACCTTCACAGGCTGCAGGCTGTAGGCCCACCAAAACACATGCACACACACAGCCCTCAGTAATCATCCAATCATCTGTTACTATGCAAATGAGCCCAGACAGAGCCTGACTGTGGTGTCTGGTTTCGGCACAGAGCAGTAACTCTTATCTTATTCTTGTTTAAAAATCATTTACATTATCTAAAATTATGGAGAGTGATAAAATGGTGACCTTATGGCGTTAAAAGTGACCCTATGAAAATTTTGGGTGCACCTTATTTTTGTGCTGGTAGGTGCACTGTTGCAACCAATGCAAAAAGTTAGTCTGGAGCCCTGCAGTGGAGACAGTCACACAGGGGAGGGAATCATCATCATTAGAGAGACACAGAAGGAAGGGCAGGAACACACCACGAGGAACACGGAGCTTTCAAAATAAAACAGGAAACATGAGAGACAAGACACAAAACCAGTAACTTAACTAAAACAACAGAATCGGGGTGCTGGTTTGGCAGAGTGGTTAGCACCCCATGTACTTGCTTCTGCCGGTCCAGGTTCGAATCCCGCCTGTGACCAGTTTGCAGAGTGTCTTCCCCTACTCTCTCAACCCCTTTCACAAACCTATCCACTGTCTCTCTCCTATCAATAAAGGCACAAAATGCCAAAAAAATACATTGAAAAAAAACAAAAAAAAAACCCAACAGAATCAAAGAGGCAAAAGGAAAACACAAAAAATCCAACCAAGGAACATTAAAAAAAATAACCAAATAACTCAAAATAGGGAGTATCATGACATAACCCCCCTTCAAGTGATGGATCCCTGACATCCCTAAGTCTAAAAACAGAGCCAAGTGGGTTAAAGCTAGGGTCTACGGTCTGAAAACCAGTTTGGCTGTTGAGACAGATTTGAAAAACGCAGCCTGCTGGGGGTCTGTAGGGTCTGAAATGAAAGGCCTGGGGTCTGCACGGCCTCAGATGAGGAACAGGGTCTGCATGGCCTCGGAAGAAGGACTTGGGGTCAACAGGGCCTCGGACGAAGGGCTTGGGTTCAGCAGGGCCTTGGACGAAGGGTTTGGGGTCAACAGGGCCTTGGACATAGGGCCTGGGATCAACAGGTCCTTGGATGAAGGGCTTGGGTTCAGCAGGGCCTCGGATGAAGGGCCTGCGTTAAGAATGGTCTTAGATGAAGAGCTTGGAGTCAGAAGAGACTTGGACGAAAGGCTTGGGTTTAGCAGGGCCTTGGACATTGGGCTTGGGGTCGCCTCAGAGAGACTGGTACAACAGTGAACTGCACCCATGCCCACCGGCCACATTTCACCACATCCGCTCAGGTCCGGTACATGCTGCTCCAGCACCTCTGTGATCGGGTCAGAATACTGACCAGAACTGCAGATGAGACTGTTGGTCTTCACACAGGCGGATTTCAGCTCAGACAATCAGAACCTGCCCGCGGGTGGCTAATCTCTGATCACGTCGACCACACCAGGGTCTCAACCTGACAGCAGCCTGACACGACTGAACTGGGCCAATCTTCACATGCGCTGGACACTTGCATGTTGGAGAACTGTGCTCTTCAGTGACTAGTCTCAGTTCCAGCTGTACCATGCTCATGGCAGACACCGTGTTTGGCGCTGTGTTGGTGAGCGTTATGCTGACACTAATGCTCTGATGAACCGAAGCCGTTTGTCCAAGGCCCTGTTGACCCCAAGCCCTTCATCCGAGGTCCTGCTGTGGGCAGACATTTGCTATGGACAGCGCACACATCTGTATTTTTTCAATGGCAACCTGAATGGGCAACGTTACCGAGATGAAATCCTGAGACCTGACTATCCAGCAAGATAATGCCTGTCCACACATTGCCAGGATATGCAAGGACTTCCATGAGGAGGAGGATATTCCTGTCCTCAAATGGCCACCATATTCACCAGACATGCACCTATCAAACACCTCTGGGACGTTCTTGATAGGCATGTCCATCAACAGGTTCCAGTTCCCCATATCGTCTACCAACTTTGAGTGGTTCTGCAGGAGGAATGGGACAACATCCCACAGGCCACAATCAATGACGTGGAGGCAAACGGTGGTCATGCAATAATGATGTTTGTGAAATTGGACCACCAATCCCCATTCTAACGGGCTCTGATTGAGTTAGATAGGTTTCCAAAGCAATGCTGAAGTTAGAAGTTTGTATTTCATTTTTTTTTTTTTTTTCCTTGTCTGCATTATCTTTACAGCTGAGCACTGTGTCTGGTGGCAGCGTTGGAAAGACTAATGCAATTTTTTTTTCTAGCAGTGAGAGATATGTGAATATGATTCACTGCTATAGTGACCATCACCAGCCCTCCCTGTAGGCTACTCCATCATATAAAACTTTATTTAACCCCTGATGGGAGCTGAGGGGGAGGGCCGTGCCACACCACAGTGTGAAAGAAGGGGAAACAGTGACAGACAAGACAGGACAAGACAAGACAAGGCAAGACAAGACAAGACAACTGGGAGAGGAACAAACAGGTATTGTGGCTAGTTTAAGATAGTAGTTCAAGTGCTGTGCTGATGTAAGTCCATACTGGAAGTATGTGGTGTGTATGAAGAGGGTGGCTCATGTGTAGAGTGGGGGGGGGAGTGGGATGAAGACCCTGGTTCGGGTAGTGGGTTTGGGAGGGAGGGTAGGAAAGGGATGAAGACCCTGGTTCGGGTAGTGGGTGTGGGAGGTGGGTAGGGAAGGGATAAACACCCTGGTTCGGGTAGTGGGTTAGGACAGGGAGGGTTGGAACGGGATGAAGACCCTGGTTCGGGTAGTGGGTGTGGGGAGGGGGGGGTGAAAGTGGGAAGGGGATGAAGACCCTGGTTCGGGTAGTGGATGAGGGAAGGGAGCCAGGGACACCAGAAATGTGGGGTCTTGATAGCAGGGGTGGTGTGAGCCTACATGAATAAGAGATGGAGTGGCATGTATCCCAGGATGTGAGAAGATGTGTAAGAGTACCCGACTCAGCATATTCTGGGGATCTATCATGTCTCTTAGTTAGTCTCGACAGGAGCTTGAGTATCTGTATATGCATGCATGTGAGGGTTTGTATTTAATTTTAATATCACTGCTTATTTGTTTTCATTTACAGGCAACCTTATAAAGGAGGTTATACTGTTAAATCAGTAAATTACATGTTAAGAACAAAATGTTGATTTGGTGTGTTGTCCTGTCGATAAAGTTCTTTGAATGTCACATGACGTTATTGACCAGGAAGCTGTATGCAGCGGCACAGACTCAGAGAGAGAGAGAATCGCAGTACTGCAGAAAAATCTATCATCCCTTTCTTTATTCCTAACTGTTGGTCAACAGGTGAACACGGTAAATATTGTTTACATTGTTTGTTTAATCTTAGGAAACAAGTATGAGTTATGAAATATGTTGTTGACAAGTGAATGTGAAATGATTCAGCCAAGGGCTAAAAAACTTTCTTAACTGTTCTTGTTTTCATGGTGTCTCCATGGTGTATCTTCTGTGAAGATTAAACTTGTTGTGGACATCAGTATGAATCCTGGACTTTTTACCGACCAGCAGTTACAACAATTGTGATCTTACTGTCTTTACTCTGTGACAATTGCTTTAAAATTGATGCTAACACCTGCAAATTAAAAGCTCCTATGATGATAATTTATTGTTTTTTTGTGAGTTTTCTACGTGTGTTTGCATTTTTTCTGAGTGTATATAGTATCACTAAGTGTAGTATTGTGCCTGGAAGCTTTAACCATGCTGGACCTAGTTTCTAATTTGTTGAAATGCTGAGTCAGCATTTCTCAACATATTGTTCATCCTAAAATGTATTCTTTTTCTTTTTCTCCCTCTTTTTCTTCCCTAGATTTTTGGCACCTTTCACAGGCTTCAAATTTGCACAGATTTTCACAGAAAAAAATTGACATATGTTCAGGAGAACTGCGCTTGTATTTTTCACAGGTTTAACAGTTATACTTTATACAGTAAAAAATAATTTCTGCATATTTTTTTACATTGAAATCAATGGGACATTTTTGCAGCTCTGCTGAAAACTTCAGCAACTTTGAAGCTCCACAGATTGGGCATGCTTCCACCTACATGCTTTAAAAGCTGCACTGACTTCTCAACTATTTTTACATATCTTCAGCTTTTTGCTGGCTTCTACAGTTTTTTAAATATGATACAGTTGTGCCTAAAAGTTTACACCCCCCAACAGAATTTCTGATTATTTGGCCTTTTCTCAGAAAATATGAATGGTAACACAAAAACCTTTCTGTCACTCATGGTTAGTGGTTGAGTGAAGACATTTATTGAAAAAAAGATTAGTTTACTCTTTTTAAATCATATTGACAACAGAAACTTCAAAAATGACCCTGTTCAAAAGTTTACACCCCCTGGCAGTTTTGGCCTGATAACATGCACAAAATTTGACACAAATGGGTTTGAATGTCTACTAAAGGTAACCATCCTCACCCGTGATTTATCAGCTTGTAATCATTTTGTGTGTATAAAAGCTCAGTGAGTTTCTGAGCTCCTGACAGACATGTGCATCTTTCGCTGGGATGAAATTTCAGGTTTCTGCGTCATAGGTAAAGCAAAAGAATTGTCAAAGGATCTCTGAGAAAAGGTATTTTAACTGTATAAAACAGGAAAAGGATTTAAAAAGATATCTAAGTAACTGAGGATGCCAAGAAGCACTGTTAAAACTCTAATGAAGAAGGGGAGAGAGAGGGATTCTGTTGAAACCAAACCACGGTCAGGCAGACCAACAAAAATTTCAGCTCCAACTGCAAGGATAATTGTTAGAGATGCAAAGAAAAACACTCAAATAACTTCAGCTGAAATATAGGACTCTCTGAAAAAAATTGAGGTGGATGTTTCAAGATCCACAATAAGGAGACTCTTGAAGAAACATGGGCTGCATGGTCGGGTCACCAGAAGAAAGACATTTCTACGCAAATGCCACAAAATATCCCGTTTACAATCCAAACAGCACAGAGACAAGCCTCAAAACTTCTGGAATAAAGACATTTGGAGTGATGAGACCAAAATTAAACTTTTTGGCCACAACCATAAATGTTACATTTGGAGAGGAGTCAACAAGGCCCACGATGAAAGGTACACCATTCCTACTGTGAAACACGGAGGTGGATCACTGATGTTTTGGGGATGTGTGAGCTACAAAGGCACAGGCAAATTGGTCAAAATTGATGGATGGATGAATGCAGCATGTTATCAGAAAATACTGGAGGAAAATCTACAGTCATCTGCCCAGAAGCTGCGCATGGGACGTTCTTGGACATTCCAACATGACAATGATCCAAAACACAAGGCCAAATCAACCTGCCATTGGCTACAGCAGAATAAAGTGAAGGTTTTAAAGTGGCCATCTCAGTCTCCTGACCTCAATATCATTGAGCCACTCTGGGGAGATCTCAAACGTGCAGTTCATGCAAGCCAGCCCAAGAATTTACTTTTTGCCAAGAGGAATGGGCAGTTTTACCATCTGAGAAAATAAAGACCCTCATCCACAACAACCACAAAAGACTTCAAGTTAAAGGGGGAAGTACAAGGTATTAAAGACTGGGGGGTGTAAACTTTTGAATAGGGTAATTTTTGAAGTTTCTGTTGTCATTCTGATTTAAAAAGAGTAAACTAATCTTTTTTTCAATAAATGTCTTCACCCAACCACTAACCATGAGTGACAGAGAGGTTTTTGTGTTATCATTCATATCTTCTGAGAAAAGGCCAAAAAGTCAGAAATTCTGCTGGGGGGTGTAAACTTTTAGGCACAACTGTATTTTGAGCAACACCAAGTTTTGCGGATTGCTCTGGACTTATAGCGTGTCATGTGACTCATTAGACCGAAGCCCTCCTTCAGACAGACAAAAACTTCAGCAGAATTATCTTGTCATAACTTCTTCAAAACATCATCCACAGACATGATTTATGCAGCAAAACGTCAACTACCTTTACCTCTTACACGTGATATCCGCTTCAAAGTCTAATCTGATATCACTTTGTCTCAGTGAGCTTCAGCTTTTGCGGTGTGCCGCAAAATCTTCCATCTGCGGTAATGCAAATTTTTACCTCCGGACAGCTGAGTGCTTCACTTTGAAACGCGTTTTTAACTCGCCACTTTGTCAACATTTTCTACAGTACAGACTTAAAAATTAGATGAATGTCTTCTGCAGGTTCTTGGGATACTCACAGTGCAATCCCTATTCTGATATCTATCCCGGTTTAGACACAGCGACCGTTTACCCGGAAGTATTCAGCGTTATCAGCCTGCTCTATGAGACTATGCATGCGCACAATAAACATAGGTGAAATGCGATGCTTTCGCTAATCCAGCACATCTGGCCCTATAGGTTAGTGGTTCGAGCATCATGTTACTGAGTAAGACGCCCAGGTTCTAATCCGGGCAGAGATAGTACTTTTCTACTCCATCTTATACAGATTCTTCATTACAATAGCATATTCATGCTGACACTTATTACACTGAATGGCCACTTTATTAGGTACATCTACAAATATCACCACATTTAGGGTGAATTCCAATTCGTCCCTTAACCCTCAATCTTAACCCTCATTCTCAGTGACACTCAAAACCAAGTGTTAAGGGCTATTTCCTGACTTACAAATGGGACACCCCTTAACTGCAGTTACATCTTCAGACTGTGGGGGCAGCACTCTGCCCAAGCTGCATTCAGTCTGCCAATTTGAAAAAATAAAGAAGAATCCATTTCTGTCATCCAAAGTCCATTTCTGCCGACTCCAGCAACAATGACGAAATGTTCCATCCATCTCCGCGACCGTAACTTTAGGTTATGAATGAAGCTGTGCACTGAAACCGGGACCGCCAGTCCGGCTGGCAAACATCGTCAAATAAAATGAATGTTACGCAACAATGAGGCCAATAATCCGTGAAGAGGGTTTAAATAAGATGATACAATGGTTTTCGTAATATATTTCTATTTCATATTGACGAAAATATTTCCATTTGTAGCCCGTTTTTTTCGCCGCTTTGGACGCCATCTTGGTTGCGGTGAAGCTGGTGAAAATACGCAATGCATTCTGGGTATCCCTTACTCCCAAGGGTGGTGCCAGCAAATCTCAATTTCAGGGGCCGTACAGCCCTCAAACTTGTCCCTCAATGTAACATTCTGAGAATCGGGACAACACTGACACTTCGCGGGATCGCGCATTTTTGAGATTGAGGGTTAAGATTGAGGGTTAAGGGAGGAACTGGAATTCACCCCTAATCATGTAAAAAAGCATTCATTCATTTTCTGCTTTCTTTCACAACTGCAAACATTTCTACAGCACTTTTCACGATCCGCTACACGTTCTGAGATATGACTGTTTAAGCAGCATCAACTTTTGCACATTTCTTCTAAGTTAGAGCGTGGTCACATGACCTGCAGATCTGATCTCCGGGATCTATAATGTTCTGCAAATATTTTTATTGCACATTTTACACATTTTCAGCCGTGATTTACTGCTTACAACTATTCATGTCACATTTTCAACTTTCTTTGCATTACTTTTGGCAATTTCATTTCACATTTTCCGCAGTCACACTCAGCATTTCATGCATTTCCTGCATGGAAATGCTAATTCTCTAGTTTTCATTGGCTTACTGTTTATATAAAAGAGGCTATTACACTTATTTGTCTTGTGAAAAGTATATAGTGGCTCAGTTTGATTCAACTTTCCTTATATAGCACCACTTTGACAGTGCCCACTTGTTTAAAATTTTTTATGCTGTTTTTTCCTCAATTGTCAAACTGTATAGTTGGCCTTTTTCCTGTGATTGTTTGTGTATGGATGTTTTAGCTGTAATCTTTCATGGCTTGTAGCTTTATTTGTTGTCTGTCTCACTTATCTGAATGCATAGTTTGTATAACTTTATTCATTTTAAAGTGTTTTCCCCCTCAGAACTGACTAATGGCCTGTTGCTGTTCCTCACAGCGGTTATGCTTCAGTGAACATCCTTGCCTCTGTTATCACTGACGTCATCACTCATGTTTCTTACAGGCAGCTTGTTCATGCTGCTCCTCCTTCCCTGTCACTTCTCCCTGACTTCGGAAATAACTTCGGATATCCACTATTGTTGCGAATAACTGACTCAGTAATCACTGTGACTCAGTGACCCTCTTCCTGTAATTGGCTACCATGTTGCCTTCGTTCAGTTGGATTGATTGACATGTTAAGGTAGATGGAATTAATTTAAGATAGCTACTCAGAAAGAAAAAAACAAAAGCCACAGAAAATAAACAGAAAACTGCCAGGGCAGTCACAGCTGACTCCGTGGGCGGGCACGGTCCCCCTATTGCCCACCCATGCCACCAGGTCTGTGGTCCATACAGTTTAAATCCATGGTCACAATCACTGAATTTATTTATTTGATAGGGACGATGCAGTTTAACATAGTTCCATCGCTGAGCATGAATCTGATGTGCTGCACAGAGAGTTTATAGCAAATGCTAATTTCCAACTCTCGTCCCTAGTTGGGCCTTTAAATTTAAAAGTCAGAAAATTTACAATATTTAACAGCATAAAATAATAAAAAGTTTACAAAACAACAATAAAATACATGTTCACATAAAAACAAGTAATTACACAAACCAGTTCAAAATAAATAAATAAAAAACATGTGGCAAACTAAGGATGATAACAGGTCTGATTTGATTTTAGCACTTGACCTTTGTAGAGAAGGGTTTTAAATCTGTGGTTAATTTGATTTCCATTGGTAATGAATTCCAGAGTTTAGAGCCTTTAAAAGAGAAAGCTGACTGTCCAAATGTTGACTTACATTTTTGTATGCTACAGTTTCCATTCGCCTTGCATCTCTGTTTTCTTTTCTCTTTCTGTGTTTAATCTTTTAAAAAGGGTTCACAGAGGAGAACGATGGCCTACCTCTCTCCTTTGCTGAAAACTGGCGGCTGCTCTCTGGATTTGTCGGTCCTCATGGAGAGGCTGTCTGGATCCTTTTCTCCGGCCTCCATCTTTTCTCTGCAGTGTAAGCCTAGTACTGCCTCCTGAACTCACCGCTCATGATTTCCTGCAGATAGAAAATTAAGATAGTTTTCCATGACTACAACATAAAGTGTGGTCTCAGAATATAAACACTGTGATAGATCAGAGCAGAGTAGCAATCTATTGACAGAAACAGACTATGAATCTTCTTCTTGTTTGTTCGTACAGATTGGAAAATTACATACACAGGGCCACAGGCCACACTTTGAGAGGAACTGGTCTACAGAAACACCAAATGAGCTTCCTTTAAATGTGTGGCACAAAAGATCGGCATCATAAACCAGTCTAGCTGGATCCCAGAGAGCATACCGAAACAAAAATAGCTCATTGAGCTGCATGTATTTACCTGCATGTATTTAAGCAGAACAGTATCAAGTTTCATCAGCTGGTAATAACAGAAAAAATCTCGTTATTGCCTGGATATGTCACAAATTTATTTATGTTACCAAAAAGTTATTCAAACGTAGTAAAATACAAGGTATAAGCGGCAAAACCAGACTCCTCAAAAGGCAACATAAAACAGTCATCAGACTGGTGGGCTGATGACCTTTTTATGCATTGCTATCATTTATACATCTTTAATTCTATTTGTAATGTTTACTGTTGGTGGTGATGCTTGACCTGTCCTCGAGCTGGAGTCAAAATCAGTCATTTAAAAAATGAGTCTGTAGTAAACTTGAGCACATCAAGTATTAGGAAGTAATTTCCTCAGCGATTCTTATGTCTGCCATTTAAGAGCTCAGATTACCTTGATGTCTTACCTTAGTGACCCATCTCCTCACTGCACCTAAGTATCCCAGCCTCATACAATCTCAGGTTGTTGGGCAGTGTCTAACAAATAAACCAAATCATTCAACAGATTGCTCGCCCTGAGGTGTATGGTGTCCTCACCTCACCTCTGACGGATGAGTGCAAGTGTGTATTTTCGTTGGGGTGTGTCACTGCTCTGTGAGAGGCAGTGGAAGAGAGAGAGGGAAAGCTGTTTTTTAAATAAAGTGTCAAGGAAGCATCAGGAGATTTGTAACGGGCAGTAAATTAAAGTTTGGTTATTTCTGCTTCAACAAGGATATGGTGGAAAATAGTAATACCAATGTGAACTTATCTTCCTAGCTGGTAGGAGCTATTTCTTCTGCCTTCCATACTCGCATGGGTAATATGACTGATAGACACAGGCTCAGAGCACTGTAACTCAATCAGTTCACCTGACAAAAAAGAATGCAGATGCAGTCATGTGTGGAGCTTTTTTAGCTAAACAATGTATATTTGCGTATATATGCATACATACATACACACACTGGACACACATACAGTATATATCTGTAAATATATATATATATATAAATTGTATGGGTCAATGACAAATTCAGGGTCTAAAAAGGTATTTTTAAAAAAATTTTTTGAAAAGGGATGTCATGCAGATTTTTGAGTCAAGGACAAAGCGTTTTAATGGATTTCAGCTGTTAACTAACATTTTTTATGTTTTAAGTTACTTTTTGAAGTATTTTTAACTCTACGACCCCAGAACATGTCAGGTGGCGCAACCAATAATATGTAAGCATTTATTTATATTTTTGTTATGTTTTTCTAAGTGACGTTTTGGGCATGTATTCCTTAATAGTCTGTGGTGACTCATTCATTATTAATTTGTGGGTGCATTTTTTATCTACAATAATTCAAGAATGTGTTACATTATAGAGTCCAGATATTAAGCATTTTTGTCATGCGATTTTATATGTTAAGCCAAAAAAAAGTATCAAAAATTTGCAAATAAATGAAATCAATAAAATATTTAGTCTCATCCCACTCATCTACTTTTGTTTACTTTAGCTTGTTATTTGATGGTTTAAATTAATATTTTACCTGGTCACTTTTTCCACCCTGCACTGTTACTGTTTACATATTGTGTTGTATAAAAACAAAAAAAGAAAACTTATTCTTTTTTGTGCTGTATTAGTTGAAGCAGACTGTGTTTGTCTAGTGATGTGACTTGGATGAAGATCAGAACATATTTTATGACCAATTTAAGCAGAAATCCAAGTAATCCCAAAGAGTTCACAGACTTTGTCATGCAACTGTATTAATTAAAGATAAATCAATGATGAAAAACAAATTACCTTTGTAAATGAATAGTTAATTCAATATTTACTATAGATGGAAATCGAACACTAATTCCAGTTGAAAATCGTCAACAGCTCCATCAAATAATCAAATTTTCTAGAGGTTCATTTAACAGTTTCCATTATCTTGCAACTGTCACTCTGCAAATGTCATTCAGCTGTGTTATATTAAGTCATTTTGGGGCTAAATATCAATTTATATACAATACCAGAGGCATGAATCAGGTTTTGGCAAGCAAAATAAGCTGATTTTTACATTTTAATGTCCCTTTTTCTCATATTTCAAACCGCACAAAGCACTGTGTGGGGTCAATTACTGTGTTAATGGATCTAATGTAATTTTGGTGCAGAAAAAAGAAGCTCCCTCAGTGACACATCTGTATTAGCGCAAATACGCGCAAAATTTAATTCACCAACTAACCTATTGAAAAGCGATATGAGG
Source organism: Scarus forsteni (assembly GCA_036419115.1). Lineage (NCBI taxonomy): Eukaryota > Metazoa > Chordata > Actinopteri > Labriformes > Labridae > Scarus > Scarus forsteni. The sequence continues at coordinate 617,265 of JAZDUH010000490.1, read as the reverse complement.
CAAGCAGACGTACAGGAGGCTTCAAACCTAAGCACAGATAAACACCGTCAGGTGATCATGAACATCTGGTTGTTTGATCCCGATGAAGCTGCAGATCCACAGGAGCTGCGCTTTCAACCATGACGACTGTGCGCGCTCCCGTGGACCTCAAATTAGTTCCCGGCTTAATATAAACTTTTGGCTCAACTCCTTACGTCCAATTCAGGCCCATGGACTAAGAGACAAGCGATTATACGTTTCCTTTAAGTCTGACGGAATGCTCACGGCACTAAAACACGTTCATAACATTTCTCCACATGCAGTGAGGCTTTGATAAGTCGTGAGTGGTTATTTCTGCCGATTACTAACCTGTAAATACAGATAAAGTTCAGCTTCAGTGGAAACAGAGGACTCAGTTCTTCACCCAGACCAAGGCGGAAGCCTCCACCCGAACCAACCCGGGGTACCGCTGCTCCCGGACTAAAGTTCCACCTGGATGCTGCTTCAACATGTTTCTTCACGAAATACATACAGTATAATCTGGCATGGCAATCAGTTAACTTTATAGCAGTGTTAAACCCTACAACAAAAAGGACAGCATTTTCCAGCTGTCAGAATAAAATAACCAAAAAAATGGTCGAAATACTTTTGGGCACACCACACTTATTTATGCTCAAAAAGAATTTAAATCTCATTAAATCACAACTTCATAAGCTGAGGACTTTATTTTTATATATGTTTGACTTTAAATCCTCCTTTATACCCCACAGCTACACTGCAAAATCTGAAATCGAAGGAAGCTGATTTATTTAATTTTAAATCTAAAAATATCATCAGATTTATTGTAGTCTGGAGGTTTATTGTTTCATCAAATTTTAATTTTTACTGATGTAATGTCTCAAGTATATTTTGTGCTATTTTAAAGGGACAATGAGTGTTAAAGGTTTAAATAATTTATCAGCTTAAAACAATGTCAAAAAATCTGAAATCCTGCCCTGCAATTTTGTTCATAATGCAAGATCATACCACAGGAGAAGGGTTTCTCCAGGAAAGAAAAAAATGAAAAAAAATAATAAAAAAATAATAATAATAATAAAGAAGAAATGGCTTCTAGGCACATACCAGCTATTACGGAATTCAGAGGCGCTAGAGAGCAATGTGTGCTTGATGCAAAATACAGTTCCACCACGAGATGGAGAACAAACTACAGTGTGGCTTATTATACTTGAATTAAGGCCCCTCCAGGATTGAAGTTTTGCTTGTTTTGTTGTCAGATATTTCTGATCAATAAAATTTGATGCCCTTTTTTCTTTAATGTTCACCTGGGCTTGTTAAAAAATATTACATTTGCATTATTATTATGGATTTTTATTATAACCTAAAATTAGACAAACATTTGCAAGGGTCTGACTTTTCTAGATTTGACTACTGAACTCAGGCACATTCCCCAAGTCCAGTTGTTGAGTTGGCACAGGGTCATGTGCAGGGGTGGGCAGTAACAAAGCAGATTTACTTGAGTACTGTACTTAAGTAATTTTTCTGAGTATCTGTACTTTACTTGAGTAGTATTATTATTATTGCAAACTTATGACTTTTACTCCACTACATTTGAAAGACAAATATTTTACTTTTAACTCCACTACATTTCTATGAAGGGTCTAGTGGATGACATTTCTTTTCTCTTCTAAAATGGGATCTACTTGAAGATTTCCTTTGGAGGGAACAAATTAATCCAGGTCTCTTCCACCAAATTCTTGGGGGTTTTAAATGATGAGAGGTTTTCATGGACGGAGCATATTAAGCTCATCAATAACAAAGTGATGAAGTCTATTGGCATCATCAGGAAAATTCATGGTTTCATTACTAAGAATACTCTTCATACATTGTATTACAGTTTTTTATATCCACATCTTAGCTACTGCTTCAAATCTGCAGAAAATATTTATTACTCAAAAGAAATTTGTTAGGCTAGCCAACTCTTCTAATTATTTATCTTCATCTGCCCCTCTATTCAAAAAGCTGAACTTATTGTCCATTTATGATATTAATATTCTTTAATCTTGCATATTTATTTATAAATATATTCAGCTACCACATTTGCTCCCAGAATCTTTTATGTATTTTTTTTTACAATTAACTCTCAGATTCATTTGCACAATTCAAGACATGCCATTAAACTTCATACTCCCTTTTGCCATACTTCACAATATCAGTTTTCTTGTACTTACAGAGGTTCATTAGTTTGGAATTTATATTATCATTTAACAAAAACATCGCTGACCAATTTTAAGTTCTGACTAAAGTCATAAATATTACATCAAAATCCCAAAGCTTCTTTTTTTTCTCATTCATAATTAATTAATTAGCTTGTTGTCTGTTTGTTGTTGAATTAGTTTGAGTTTATTTCAATGTCTTACATTTTATTTCTTTTTCTTCTTATATTTTTGTTAATAACTCTGAAAGATAACTCTTAAGATAACTCTCCAAAGATAACTCTTTGGGGAGGTATCTTGGAAAAGCCCACTTTTTCTTTCCTCTCGAGCACTATCTTGTATTATTTTTTTTTCTATGCCAATATAATTGTTTCTAATTTATGACGCAAATAAATAAAATAAAATAAATTTGCTCAAGTGGTGATGCGGAGAACAGACAGATGAGTCATGACTCATGTCTTGGCAGTCATGATGGTAACGACAGGTATAGAGGACGATTCCACACCAGAACACCCGTGGCCATATCTGAAATCCATGTTTGAGATTGAAATGAAGAATGATTCGCCTCTTTTTAAATGTATGCTCTGTTTGCCGTACGCAAACTTCATCACCGCCTGCAAAAACTGTCCAACCTGAGAAAGCATGTTGTGTGCTGAACAAAAAAATGAAAACAGCAATAACTGTCCTTTTATTTTGAGTTAGCTGTGTTTCAATAAGGATTTCTATAGATTAAGTATTTTACAAGCTTTTTATTCTACAGTTTCTATAAGCAAGTCCATGTATTCAGTAGGCTGTTTCAGTCATTAGGTTCCGTAAAATAGATGTGGCAACAATACAAATTTACATGTTGACAATGAAAGCAAAATATACTTTTTTTTCCCTTGTCTGCATTGTCTTTTCAGCTGAGCACTGTGTCTGGTGGCAGGGTTGGAAAGACCAATGCATTTTTTTTCTAGCAGTGAGAGATATGTGAATATGATTCACTGCTACAGTGACCATCACCAGCCCTCCCTGTAGGCTACTCCATCATATAAAACTTTATTTAACCCCTGATGAGAGCTGAAGGGGAGGGCCGTGCCACACCACAGTGTGAAAGAAGGGGAAATAGTGACAGACAAGACAGGACAAGACAAGACAACAGGAAGGAGGACAAACAGGGAGTGTAAATATTTTGAGATAGCAGTCCAAGTGCTGTGCTGATTTTAGTCTATACCGGAAGTAAAGTCTGCAAGATACCAGGAACAATAGAGATGTGGGAGTTGATAGTGGTGGGTGGACCCACAGGAGTTTGATATGGAGGGCAAAATAGCAAAATATACTTTTAATACTTAAGTATTTTCAAATGCAGGTACTCCAGTACTTTCACTTAAAATTTTGACTTGACCACTTTTACTTATCTTGTAGTATTTGACCAGGAGAATCTTTACTTTCATCCAAGTAATGAAGGAAAGTACTTTGTCCACCACTGGTCATGTGCAGCACAGGGTCATTCTTCCTCTGAGATCACGCAAACTTTCATATCACAAGCTTAGCAGATCTACGCAGAACATAAACATGTGGTTTCCTTGTTTTCTTCTCTCTTCTTTTTAAGACTTGCAGATCATCCAAATGCACGCCACCATCTTTTTTTTTATTCAGACGTGTGCACTGCAGGGCAGGGAGGGACAGGGGAAGGGGAGCAGCCTAATAAAAGTCAACACTTGTGATTAAAAGTTTATTGGTGATTATTTTCAGTCAGAGTTATAACATAAACAGTGTGCAAAAAAAGCGTGGCATTGGGCTGATTACTCACCAAGAATGCACACTTTTTTCTTCAAGTTCAAATCACAGAATAAAAAACATAATCCATCAGTCTGTCGTTAACACTCTTGGCTGCATCTTCCTGTTTTATCCCTGAAGTTACAATATACAAATAAAGTTAAAAAGGAGACACATCAAGTTGAAATACAAACACTTTATATCTGATTAGGACAAACACTAACCATCACTCAAGTGCTGGGGAAAATCAAATCTTTCTCTGTTTAGAGGGAATGTAAATTGTGATGTCTGTTGTCAATAAAAGTCATAAAACATAAAAACAGACTTCAGTCATGTCAACAAGGACAAAAATGTCTTTGCACCAGCTGCTGTCACCTGCCTTTGCCTGCTGGAAGCATTTTTGAGCACAACACCAGATCAGTGGCAAGTTATTTAATGGCACAACAACAAATAAACATGTTTTCAGTTTACTCCACCTGCAGCTGCAGTCATTTTGGTAACATTTGACAGTAAACAGAATTCAGGGATGGACAGAACTGTTGCAAACCCCATTCCCAGTGAAGCTGGGACACTTTGCGTAATACAGAAACAAAATACACAGATTATCAAATCCTTTTGACCGTCAAAGATATTTGTTGCTCAAACTGAATTTTATTCTTCTTTGCAAATATTCACTCATTTTTTAATTTAATGCGTTCCAAACAAGCCGGGACAGGGAAAGTTCACTCTTATGTCTAATCACCTCTTAAACAACACTCAATAAGTGAACTGAGGACTCTAATTCCCATTTCAGTCTGGCTAAAAAAACTGATTTAACCCGCAAACAATCGGTTCCTGTGGCAGTTTGAAAGGGTTTAATTGGCATTTCGACCCTGCAAGTGATGTAGATTTTTATCGGCTCACCTTCCAGTCGGCTTCAGTGAGAGCATCACACCCGGGTCCTCCACTAATTTATGAATGATGTCGGCGTTATGTTCCCACGGCATAATATCGTGCCTGCCCCCTCCGTCTGTAACTTTCGTGATTCTTTGCCGTCTCAGCAACTAATTCCATCCATCTTCATATCATCAGCTCCAAGTTTGTGCATTTTTAAAGAGGGATAAAAGTACAAAGTAAACAAAACCGTGTCCATGGCCTCCATACTTCTTTCCATTGTTTACATGGTGGGGCTATGTTGCGCTGATGATCAGCTTGCTGCGCCAGAGGAAAAAAACAGCCACACAGCTCATCTGCTGCCGATTAGACAGAGTCTGCTGGCAGTGAGAAAAGAGTCACTTGCAGATTGTTAGCGGGTTAACCCTCGTTGAAAAAACGCGTTGACCGCTCATTTTAGTGTGAAAGCGGTATAATTGTGGCAGTTTAGAATATTTTCTCATTCTTGCTTCACGTATGACTTCAGTTGCTCAACAGTCCGGGGTCTCTGTTGTCGTATTTTCCACCTCATGATGCTTCACATACTGTATGTTCAGTGGAGACAGGCGTGGACTGCAGCAGGTCAGTCCAGTCCCTGCACTCTTTCACTCTGAGGCCAAGCTGCTGTAACTCGAGCAGTTTTCATGTCTCTGAAATAAGCAGAGACGTCCCTGAAGAAATTGATGGCACCAAGATGATGAAGCTGTTTGTACATTTCAGCTTTAATGGAGCCTCGTAAACAGTCTGGATGGTCCTTTTCCTCTTCAGCCTGGAGGACACCACGTCCATGATGTCCTGAAACAGTCTGAAATGTGGTCTCAGACCACAGCAGACTGTTCCACTTTGCCTCAGTCCATCTCAGATGAGCTCGGCCCAGAGAAGCCGGCGGTGTTTCTGGGTGTTGTTGATGTTTTTCTTTGTCTTTGCATGGTAGAGTTTGATCTTGACCTTGTAGATGTAGAGATGAACTGTGTTAACTGACGATGGTTTTCTGAAGTGTTCCTGAGCCCACGTGCTGATGTCCTTTATACAATGAAGCTGCTTTATAATGCAGAAGGTCACAGGCATTCAGTGTTGGTTTCTGACCTTTTCATTCATGTGCTGGGTTTCCCTGGAAGTTCCAGACAGGTTTTTATTTTAAGCATTCCTGAACATCCCCAGGCTTTTGTTTCCCCTGCCCCAGCTTATTTGGAACATGTTTCAGATATCAAATAAAAAAACAAAAACAAAGTCTGAACATTAAACGAGTCAAAATATAGCTTATTACGTGCAGTCTGTTTGGTAAATAGTATATATACGATAGATAATGTGCAATAAAAAATATAAGAATCCTAAAAAGACATAAGCAAAATAAATAAATCTTTGTTTTCTAGAATCCTCTGTCTACCAACCACAGGTCTTAAAAAAGGTGATTCTTCTATTTAAATAAGTGGTGAATATTGAAAGAGTTTCATGCTAAAATGTTTTAATATGCAGGCAGACATTTTAGTTAAAAGAACAGTCATTATAATCTTGATAAATTACCACATACAGTCTCAATGCTTGAACCTTGATGGAGATCAGATTCAGCCCACAGTCATGATTGTGTCCAGCTGATTTATTCCTGATGAAGAGTGCGTTCTTCATCTCCAGTATTAAGCCTTCTGCATATCAGTATGATCTCCTCTCTGGAATTTACTAATCAAATACACCCACTGGCCACTTCATAAGGTAGAGAGAATTAAGTTAGCATCCGGACGTGAGTAGGATGTGTGGAGGGGCCTTAAATGTGACGTCATGTGAAAGCTATCCCTTCGTCATGGAGTAGGAGCTTTAACATACTTTTTGCAGCAAGCAGCACAAATCAAATAGCTAAGAAGTTCAATGGGTGCAGTTGCTGAATGATGTAACTCATTGGACTTCAGAATAAGGGCATTGAAGATCCCATGTCCTGGTGCGTTGAAGGGGTTAAAGCAGATCTCGGGTTTCTTTTTAAGAGAGGATCTGGTTAGGTTATAGAAAAAATAAGAAATGTCTGATCAAGAAGCTCTTTTTCTCTCCCCTTTGGAAACACTTGGATCTGAAGGGGCAGAGCTACAAGAGGCTTTGATGCTGCTCTGGATCTCTGATGGGAGTGGAATCAGACCATGAAGCAGACTTTCAGAGCAGCAACCTGTGCTCTGAAAGTCTTCCTGTGACAAGCAGAAAACAAACGTGTAGGTGGAGGCTGTATAGTTATGACATCATAAATCCTGGAAGTAAAAGCAGCAGCAGAGTTTTTTTAACCCTTAAAGGCCCAAGACCATAGATTATAGCCAGAAAATTCTCATTTTTTTGGAGATGATATGTTTTTTTACTTTCTGCTAAAATCCATAAAAATCAAAATGCCCATAAAATTCAACATATCGATTTTTCATATCTCATTTGATACATTAGGTGTTTTTGGCAACTGATAATCCACTTGAGGACATTTTTATCATTTATCTGATTGTATTCAAATGTGGTTTTTTTGTAATTTGTTGATCAAAATGAGTATTGAGTATAGAAAGATGTATTATAAGAGTATGTATCAAATATGATGCAATTGGCTTCATAGGGTTAATTGAGAGAGTTTCTCTGTGAAATGAGTCCAGGTAAAGGTGTTGTATACTTTAAACAACATGAAAGCAAAGAGCATTGATTTTGCAGGACATGGGACCTTTAAAAGAGAATGTTTTTCATAATTGTGCTGCTGTGAAGTTGAATATTTGCACTATAATGTTTCATATTCCACGTGTGAGTGTGCTAGTTACTGGTCCTCCATAGACAGAGGCCTTATAGCTGTGTTTATTAGACAGCTTGTGGTTTTAAAGCATCAATTTCAGGAATTAAGAGGTTTTGAACTCTTAAACATCAATCTACCAACATTACTAAGCTCATTTATCACTCTGTTTTCGACAAAAAGGCATAATGAAGCATCACATGCCCCTGATATTTTCCTAGACAAAATAAAAGCAGTTCTATTCTTAAAAACATATATATAATTTTTCTAACCCCGTGTCTTTATGCCTGCTGAAGGCCTTTGCACACCGAGTCTGGCTCATTTGTCAAGAGTTGTAGAACATTCAGAAAAATCAAAATGAATTCACACTTACTGAAAATGTCATTCTTCATTTTATTTTCAACATTTTTCTAAATAAGAGCTTTTATGATAAGGCTGAGAATGAAGAGAGCCTGTCCCAAAACTTAAAAAACAGGTCCTAAGACCATCTCCTATCTACTCAATCAGGAACTTTGGAGATTTGTCTGCAACTTTATGATCGCAAAAAGTTCTAATTTTAAAGCCAGGTTAAAGGGTTAGTTAAAGATTACTTAACTTTAAAAGGGTGGTTTGGATTTTTTTAATAATAATAAAGGAATAAAGGCAGCTTTGTCCCTGGAGGTAGATACCTGGGCAGAGGGTAGCTGGTATATAGCAGTGCATGGAGCCAACATAAGCCACGTTTTTAACCCGTTCATAGGTTACAACTACTCAAAAACTACTCAAGCACAGTAAGAGTCTTTACAGGGTTGAACTTTTTCTCAACAAAACTCAGTGTTTTAGACTCCTGTATGTTGGGACGTAGGGGTTACGTTCCTCTGCCATCAGCTGGTCAGGTATCCAGAGGAAACAACACGATGACATGTCGTTAGTTGTGGACGAGAGAAGATATCTTTATGAGAGGAAGAACTTCTGCAGATGGACTTAGTAACGCAGCATCTCCTGGACCTTTCATCAGAGCTCTTCAAAGTCCTTAAGCCTTTGTGTCATAGTCCTTATCAGTCAGTGTTCTCTGCAAACACAATGTTCTGTCGATGAAGGGGGGGAGAGTCCTGATATACAGATTTATAACAACAAGACAAATTTAGCAAAGGCCAACGCCATGAGACAGAATCTGGTGAAATCTGAAATTTGGTCATTTTTTCCACTCTTTTATGCATCTGGGAGGAGTGATCCGTCTCTCCAGGGAGTTAGATTTATATCATTTTTTGCCTAATTTACCCCTACCTGACCCTGCTGCAGCACTCTGACCTGGTCTAATGAGGGGAGCTGCTGGCGGAGGGATACGTAGCCCTTCGTTGCATCACAAAATAGATCCAAACACAGGGGCTCTGTGGAGGAAAAGTTAAACACTGTAAAGAATCTTACTATAGCATTTTATCAAGCTAACTACACTGTCTGGCCAAAAGAAAAAGATGCCACCTGAAAAACGGTCACACACTCTACTTTTTCGTTGTTCCGCCTTTACCTTTGATTACAGTCTCATTCTATGTCTCATTGTTTCAATAAGCTTCTACAATGTCACAGATTTGTCCCAGATCACAGCACTGCCCCCACAGGCTTGGATAGTAGGCACTAGGCATGATGGGTGCATCACTTCACCTGCCTCTCTTCTTACCCTGATGCTCCCATCACTCTGGAACAGGGTCAATCTGGACTCATAAGACCACATGACCTTCTTCCAGTCCTCCACAGTCAAATCTTTATGCTCCCTAGCAAACTGAAGCCTTTTTTCTGCTTAGCCTTACTGATTAGTGGTTTTCTTAAGACTACACAGCTGTTCAGTCCCAATCCCTTGAGTTCCCTTCACATTGTGTGTGTGGAAATGCTCTTACTTTCACTATTAAACACACCCCTGAGTTCTACTGTTGTTTTTCTTTGATTTGATTTGGCCAAACGTTTAAGTGATTCACCGATCACCATCATTCAGGATTTTATTCTGACCACATTTCTTCCTTGAAGACGATGGTTCCCCACTATCCTTCCAGTTTTTAACAGACAATTGCCCAAGTCCCTCCGATTCGAGTCCCAAGCAAGTATTGGGTCATTTGAACCGAGTTTCAAGCAAGTCCCAAGTTTTTTCTGTTGTGGGCAAGTCGAGTCGAGTCGAGTCACAGGTTATGCCGGGTCGAGTCCCTCACCATCGTTCCCCAGTCCAACCAAAAAGCACTCAGATTTTTATCTCGAAGAGAGAAACCTTATATTCCCACACATACAGCACACGTACACCCTCTTTACTAATGTTAGCTTTGCTAGCTTCATATTGACCACAGGTCGAGCTAACGTTCCTGCCATATTGACCTATGGCAGGAACGTTAGCTACCTGGCTAACGTTTGCAGGTTTCATTTACTTGGCCTCATGTGTCCTCAGGTGGTGGATAAAGTTCTACGTTGTGCCCTCTTTTTTGCTTATCGAAGCGTTGCAGGTCGTGCACTTGGCGTGTCTTCTTCTTCCATCTGATTAAATTTCTTTATATGTAAAGAAAATAACTTTGGGCACAGAAGACATAGCGGTTCCCAATTTGAAACCCACATCCCATGCACCCTGCCCTCCGGATCATGCTGTCTCAAGTCAGGTCAAGTCTGGAGACATTTTCTCACGAGTCCGAGTCGAGCATCAATTTTTTTTCAAATTGAGTCGCAAGTTATCTCATTAGCGGCTCAAGTCGACTCAAGTCCAATTGTTAGTTTTTTTTTCATAATGTGTTGAACAGTTCTTAACTCAGTTTTAGTAGTTTCTTCAATCTCCTTAGATGTTTCCTCTGCTTGATGCCAATGATTTGACCCTTCTTAAACAGACTAACATCTTTTCCACGACCACAGGATGTGTCTTTGACATGGTTGTTGAAGAAATGAGAAGCTGCTCATTACATCAGCTGGAGTTAAATAACTTGTTTCAGCTGAAAGATAATCACCCATGCAGAAATTATCCAATAGGAGGCTTGTGTACGTTTTTGAGTAGTTTAAATCTACAACTGGGTTTATTATTAGACTCTCAGCAGCAACATGTATGGCTATCCAATGACCTTGGTTATTTCGCCCCCAAAGGACAAAGCTCAAAAGTTTATTTATGGTACTCATATTTACTAGAGCCATGAGCCTCCAGCAAAACCCAAACTACCCCTTAAAGTTACTTCAGGTTATTTCTGATTAAGCCTAATGCTGCTGCCTCATTCATTTCTCTGGCTCTGTGAGGGGGTCACAGACCGAATATTTGGTCTCATGAATTTCTTGGACTTTGTGTGCAAGGATTGTGTTGATGACGTTTTTCATCAGATCCAAAAATACCAGACTCTGCATGCAAAGACCTGACTTCACTGTTACAGGTATACTTCTGTACATTATTAGTCCGTCTTTGCCTCATATCCTCTTACGCTCGCTGCTTTGCTTCAAGAGAACGTCCTTCTTTGCACCCAGACACTTCACCCCCTCCAGCAGCATCGGGGTCCCGTGGTGCGGGTCTGAACAAGCACATGGAGAAAACACAAGGACAGTGTTTTATTCAGGCCAGAGAATCTTAAGTGGACCAAACCCTCCTCATCTACGTCTCTGATAGTACCTACCAATGACCTTGGCCTGCAGTCTGACCTTCAGGCTGCTGTCCTTCCTCCCTTTGGTAACCAGAGTGATCTCCTCCTGCAGCACCCCCTCCTGGTTAGTCCTGTACTCGCACAGCACCTTCACTCCTGCAGGAGAGGGACATTCATTTAAGGCCACACATTCTGCTTGATGATCAAACTTTAGTTTTCATTTGTGTTGTGAGGAAAAGCTCGGAGGAACAGAGAGAGAGGAAGACATTATCTCTGTTCATCGTGCAAAGTCGTCAGAGAAAATGCTGACACAGGAGGGGGCGGTGTTTTCTCCTCGTGCTTTCGAGGCTCTTTGAACCGTCTGGTGTTTGTGCCTGACTGTGCTGCTGCTCGCTCAGCACTACATCAAAACAGAGTCAGGGTGCTGGGCTGAATATTTGATGCTCTGGCTTCATTTGTCCTCTTCAGGGCGCTCGGCCGTGACTTAAAAACCTTCACTCCCTCTCAGAGGCTCGGCTGAAACGCCTCCTGGCCTTAATTCCCCCTTCGAAATGCCTCTGTATCTCTGTGGCCTTGACGTTTTTCAGGTTGACTTTGCTGTTTACTTTTTGCTGTTGTGTCGATCAGAGGGCTCAGAGTCTGATACACACATGGAGAAAACTGTTGGGACCTTTCATTCAAGAAAGAAAAACCCACAATGGTCACTGAAAAAGCTTGAAACTGTCAAAAAAGGCAGCTTTCACTATTTTTTATTATTCTGTTGAACCAAAATTCAAAAACAATGTCCGATTTTCATTCATTGATTTTCAAAAAACTTTGATTTACTATAACTTTTGTCTTTTTCAAGACCATTTTGGGCTTTTATTTATTTAGCAGGACTATCATGGTAATGTGTGTATATCCCCTCCAGAAAGTATTTAATCTATTTTTACACTTCAGTGTTTTTTAGAGGATTAATTCTCAACTATGGGAATATTTGCCAAATTTTTAAAATTAAGAGCCATCCGAGTTGTATAAAGACCTCCATGTGATATATCAAAGGAAGTGACAAAAACACTCTCAATCACATACGCCAAATTGGTACTGTCTTGTTGTCCAATCTGCTGCAGCCAAGGCTCAGCAAGAGACAAACCTGTGAGAATTTCAGAGGGATGACTTTGTACATACTTACAATTCTCTAATAAAACATTTCATCTCATAAACTACAGCTTTTACTTCATTTCAGTGACTTTATGGCTGGTAAGCCTACCTCTTTAATCACATAATGGACTTTAATCTCCATTACTTGACTATATCAACAAAGTGCTTTATTTTTATCATGAAATTGATTTTTTTTTTCAATTAAACTTTTTTAAATCCATTCAAATCTGTGAGGATCCAAAGAAACAGAAATATGCTCCAAAACTGAAAATAATAGGGTATAAACAGGTGTAAACAGATTAAATCTACTCTCCTTTTAAAATAACTCCACATACAGCCATTAATGTCAAAACTGCTAGCAAGTGAGTACACCCCTAAGTGAAAGAGTCCAAATAAGGCCCAAAGTGTCACTAATTTTAATGATCACCATTATTTTTCAGCTCTGCTTTAGAGCTTCAAATTATGCTACTGGAACCCTTTTCCACCCCCATGACCACATCACAGAGCTGGTGGATGTTAGAGACCTCGTGCTCCTCCACCTTCCTTCTGAGGACGTCCCACAGATGCTAATCTGGAGATCTGGAGCCATACTTGGCCAGTCGGTCACCTTTACCCTTAGCTTCTTTAACAGGGCAGGGGTCGTCTTGGAGGTATAATATTCACTCAAGATAGATAGATAGATAGATAGATGGATGGATGGATGGATGGATGGATGGATAGATGGATAGATGGATGGATAGATAGATAGATAGATAGATAGATAGATAGATAGATAGATAGATAGATAGATAGATAGATAGATAGATAGATAGATAGATAGATAGATAGATAGATAGATAGATAGATAGATGCCATCCAAAAAGTGGTACACCCTGGAGCAAAGGTACTTATTTTAGCAGCAGGGAGTGACTTTGATTTATTTTACAGCAGTGACCCAGCAGAGTCAGAGGCATGAGGAAAAAGGGCCCAGACAGGAGAAGGATGTGTGTCCTCTGCAGGATAACTTTGGGAGTCAACCAGTCCACCACAGGAACTAAAGCCTGGCTCACACTACAGGATTCTCGGCCTGATTTAACCCAGATTCAGGCCTCCCGATAATCAGGGAAGAAATCTGGTCAGGGACCAAAATCTGCCCTGACTTTGGGCCAAGTTTATCTTCTAGTGTGAGTGGGTGACAGATCAATCTTAACCCCCATGATCGTCTCACAGACTCATCAGAGCCGCCCTGATAATTTTTAAACATGTTTGATATTTATCTGAATGATTACGCAACTCATATAACAGTGGCCAATCAGAGAGAGCCGCCTACCATGACTGGAAATGGCCGCGTGTCAGGATTATCAGAGGCAAGAATGGCAGGCACAAAGAGCATATGGGTGAAATGGACAGTCTTTTCGACCTGTGGCAAGACTATGAATGTTTATACAACTTTTCATGCAGAGATTATCACAACCGATGTGAAAAGGACAAACTTTGGAGAGAAATCACCCAGTCAGCATTAAATATTCCAGGTGAGACAATAATAATTTGGCAGAGTGCTGATATCCAGGACAACAGCACTCGCTCTCATGTGATATTGCTTCTATACATCAGTTAAACAAGTGCATTTAACTAGTTAACAGTAATAAGCAAGAAGGAATAATGATTTGTTTATTTAATCATTTATTTGGCTTGATATCTGTCTCCCGAACCACTTCTTCATCCAGGTCCTTTTTTTCTTTTTTCGCTACAAATAACGGCCACAGCCAGCAGTACTGCACTAGTCTCCATCTTTCGTGTTTTTGTTTACATGGTGAGATGACGTAGGATCATGTTGAGCTCTGGTCCGATAATCTTGATGAAATCCTGTAGTGTGCGCTGGTTACAATTTTCAAATCTTGTAGTGTGTGTGCTTAAGATTTAAGAGAAGATAATCTGTCAAGATTCTCTTTGTGTGTGTGATACAACCCGATCTCAGAATCTTATAAGATTTTTAAAATCCTGAAGTGGCTGTTGGGACAAGGGAAGTGTGCTAGACAGAAACTGCTTCCAAGTGTAGCAAAAAAAAAAAAACAACTTTTTAGGTCAAAAAGGCTGAGAGGGCAAAGTGTTGAGTTGGATTAGATGTTTGGCTCGAGGGTATCATATTTAGATGTGAAAAGGCTTCTTCAGTTTTGATCTATATTTGATTCATACAAAGTTCTGTGAATTTAAAATAAGTACTTTGATTTGACATTGCTTTTACACAAACTCTGGTTACCTGGGTTATCTTGGGAAAAAGAGCTCTTTATGTTAAATGTACTTTAAAGGGTTGAGGTTATACAATGATTATTGAAAAAAAAAAAAAAAACAGGCGGACCAAAAACAGCTGGTGTCACATGAGTTAATGACTGGAGTTTCTGGTCCATCCTGTCAACAGCCCACAGAAAGTGTTTGGGGAGGGCAGACCCTCTCAGGAGCAAACCGGGAGGTGATTGGACAATAGAGCTCACCCTCTAACGTGGAGTTGATCCGCTGGATGCGGAGGCTCGGAGGTTTGCGGGATGGAGAGCAGGACGGAAGACAGGAGAGCTCCTTTCCCACCGTGGGGACATCTGGGACGGTGAAGACAATCTCATAACAGTGGTGGCTCTTCAGGAAACCAACCTGCAGGGAAAACAAGCTAACGTTTAGAAATGAGGACAGTCTGACCCAACTCAGTCTGTGGGGAACCATCCAGAAACTACCTCAGGTCTGGTTTGTGCCCCACGACATCTTTAGCTGTGTCCATGTCTCTTTGCAAAACTGGCAGTGCAGCTTCTACTCTGTACCTGACAAACTCTTGTGAGGCTGAGGGGTGTTCAAACTGAGGCTCAGAGTCCACTGCGGCCCATCGTCTGTTTTTGATAAGCCAACAGATGGGGGGCGTCGGTGGCGCAGTTGGATAGTGCGCTTGGTCAGTGATCGGGAGGTTGCAGGTTCAAGCCCAGCTCCAGGCGACATATGGCGGTGTGTCCTTGGGCAAGACACTTAACCCCAAGTTGCTCCCACTGCTGCGTCAGTGGGGTGTAAATGGGCATGAAAGGGCGTGAATGTGTCAGAAATACTGATGGATAACTAACATAGAAACACAGAACCATCAGTGAAGTGAATGTGAGAGCGAATGGGTATGAATGGGTAGGTGTGACCTGCGGTGTAAAGCAGCTTTGAGTAGTCAAAAGACTAGAAAAGCCCTATATAAGCTCAAGTCCATTTAACAGATATACCAAAAATGATATGAAAAAGTGCCCTCATTAGAACAGGGAGCTTTTCTAATAAACACAAATACATGATAGCAGTAACCAAAAGAACAAGGTAGGCTGCTGGCTGATCAAAATAACCTTGCACAGCAGCTGGATCCACCTGATTTAATGTCAGTTACAGTATCAGGCAGATCCATCATGCCAAGTTCCAATCTACAACAACTCAATCTCATATTTTCTTTTCAAATAAGATCAATTATCGATCAGAGACCTCCATGTTAATAAACTGTGAAAATACTTCAGCCTTCAGTGTTTCAGAGCACAAACCTGCCTATGTTCAAACTACGTAACCAGCATTTATGTCACACAGCTGAACTTTATGAGGTAAATGAATTTTTTGGTTTGGGAATATATGTTGAAGACATAAAGGTAAAACTTGATTTCTGTCATTTTTGTGTCCCTCGCAGTATTTTCTATTGAGGGGGGAAAAAATCAATTAAAATCGTAAGTCTAGTGTTGTGGAAAAAACTTAGGAATTTTATTTTAAGGCAACATCTCACAGCCTTACTTTTAGCATGTAATGATGAGTTTGTTTTATGAAGTGGCTCACATTCTGCAGCACAGTAGCACTTGCCTACAACACTATCTTATGGGCCAGAAGTAACAGTGATCGACAGAGCAATTATCCAATCACCTGCCTCTTAAAGGTTCTGCCTATTCCCACTTTCTCTGGGCTCTTTCCCACATGGACCAGTGGAATATATTTAAAAGTCCATCTATTGTGGTGGTTACACCAAAAATAGCAACAGGCCTCAGCTGGACCTTACTTGAACATCCCTAAGGGAAATGTAGCAGAAGCATAATTCAGACCACACACAGACAAACCTTAACCAGGTAGCTGCCGTCCTTCTCCAGGATGGCGATGAGGGTGGAGAGGTTAGATTGGTCGTCTCTGCGTGTCGGGGAGCCGGGGGGCTCGTCGTCATCGGGGAAGCGCACGCCGCCCGCCTTGGAGGTGGAGCCTGGTGATGAAAAAGAGCCTCGAAATCAGCCCTCACAAATCATACTAACTTTTATGTGTCCACTGCAACTGAATTCTCAACTCATGTTTTCAGGTCATTGCTTTTTCAGGGTGACTAAACACCAGAGCTTCAACCAAAGAGCATCTGTAGTTTCAAAAATGTGTTCGGCCTGTGCTTGGTTATGATTATTTATTATTTTATTTTAGCTCAAACTTAAAACAAACAAACAACAACAACCAAATCAATGCAAAAATTTCATATCACGGTTATTGTGATCAAAATTATCATGGTATTGTTGCAGTGTGCTGTTGCAGTGTGTTCAAAAAGTACTTGAACACAGTCTAGAAATAATCTAATCCCTTTTTATATTATAATTTTAACAGTTCTTTTGTCTTCTTTGTCAATAACTTTGTCAGTAAATGTCCTATAAGTAAATCTGTTTCACTTTTTTTAATGAGAAATAAAAGTAAACAATTCTGGCAAGTATTTGTCATTATAATGTTATAAATGCTTAAACAGTGTGCAATTAAAAGAAAAGAAAAAAAACTGATTTGAACTTATAAGTTTTCTCTTTCTAAACAATTGTAAATGAACATGTTCAAAGTTTTGAGATGACCATAAAGAATCTGAACCTATTTTACAGAAGCTCACTCATTTCTGTTTGCCTACAGCATTAGTGTCCACGTTACAGCTTCATATTAGACCATGTCCAGGCAGTTGCTTTTATTTCAATTTTTGTTTTACTAACGATAGTCCCTGAAGCAGTTTGCCCCCTTCATGACTCGTCTGCTCTCACCTTTCATTGGCAGATCTCATCGACATCTCCTTCTTTAATATTTACAAATTACGATTGACGAAATCCATAAAACATGAACTATGACAGAAAAAGACGATCTATTACGACAAAATATGGCAAAACACAGCAAATCACGGCCAATGAACAGCAAAAGAACAGCAAGAACACACTCCAGATTGGTACTAATGCTGTTATTTACAACCTTTATACATTATTCCCACAGAAAATACTCATAAACCCCCTGTAACTTACTCAGGTATGACTCCCTGAATCCTCTCTGTCTCTCAGTCTGCTCATTTACTCGAGGAGTTACAGCAGTTTTAATCATGGTGTTTTAGACAGGGTGACTGTCGTCAATCAGTTTCCCCTCAACATCCTTGTAAAATCCAAACTTCAACCAGACTTAAGACTTTAGCCATTTCGAGGGGAAAACCTGTGAGAGTCTGAGCGAGGCTCCAACTGCTGTACAGTACTTCTCAGAGGTCAAACATTACAAACTGTGCATGCGCGCTTCTGTCTGTGTGAGACGGCTGCTTCACCAAGGAGCAGACACACACAGTTCAGGCTTTTCCAGTCAAAGAGCAGCTTCACCGTGAGTTATTGACACAGTGTGGTGATCAAACACGGTATAATGGTAATTTTAATAGGACACAGTAATGATTACTGTGGGAAATTTTACCATGGTTTACCATTTAACTGGTAACCATTGCATTCCTAAAGCAAAGTAATATGAATACTAAACTGTACATGTGCATCAAACAAATTCAGCATGAGTACAAACAGAAGAAACAGAAAAGAAGAAAAGAGCTTATCTAATCCCTGCCCCTTCCTCAAAAATCTGTTACAACACTGTTATTATAAAATCAATACCTGCTGTCATTATTCATGGTGACAATGTAAATTCATGGGTAAAGTTAACCCCATTCTTCACGAATCTACAAGGGAACTAACCAAAACATCCTAATAAAAAGAAAGCACTTCAGAAAAATCAGTATATACATTATATATTCATATCATACATCTACATCTTACAAATACAGTTTATACATAAGCAAACTATTTAAATGTCAAACGTATTCATAATTATCCATCTCATAATACTATACTACTCAGTGGGAGGGACACTGCCCCCTTGTGTCTGCAGACTGACACAAAGCTATGCTAGGTCAGGGAGTGGCACAGCCCTCCTACTGCACTGGTTCCTGGTCATCTTCAAGTGACACGCCAAGTTATTTTTCTTTTCATGTCTTGCCTCACTTCTGAGTCCATGACAAGCAGATAGACTCCATTATTAGGACTGTGCGAGCAGTAACAAGTAGGGCTGTAAAGTCCAAGTCGACTGGTCGACTTATTGGTCGATGCGTGCTCAGTCGACCAAAATTCTGATTGGTCGACCAAATGTATCAATTTATATTGTCCCCCGAAGTATATGGTTCATTTTATCAGGAGAAATGTATCAAGTGAACCGTTTCACAGGTAACAGCCTGTCTTTTAATGTATTTATCATTCATTTCAATATCAATATTATATTAAGAAATTTTCAATATTCTAGTCTAATAATCCTTTATTCGTTTTATAGCTGCATGCCGCTGCTGCATGTGCTCTGCCCGCTGCAGCGACGGGATCCCTCACCCAGTCCGCGCTGGATTGTATCCCTCATATAAATATCCAAATGCAAAAACGACATCACAGATGGAATTGACAGTTTTATTTCTTAGGGTATGAGGCCCATTGGTGTCATGGAAGGCCAAGAAAAACATTGGAACCTGGATATTCAGTGCCAGCGCGCCACACAATTACGCACGCACATACGGCAAAATACGAGGGAGTAAAAAAGAGAAAGTTTCTGAGTTAACAGATAAAGATAACAGATGTGGACATCTCTTCGAATGGAGTCCTATATGACAGTGACTGCCCATTTCATTGATGAAGACTGGAAAGCAAAGAGTCTTCTGCTTGACAGAGGTAAAAAAGGAGAGGCGGACACGGGAAGAAACATTGCTGCGGATTATATGAACTTGCCGATGCCTCAAAGGTCGAGAAGAAAAAAAAAGTGTCTGTTGTAGTGAACAACGTGGCTAATATGGAACTCTGTATGGAAACACTTAAGCAGTCCCATGAATGGTTTAAGATGCAGGGCATTTGGAGGTGCGCCAGGCACACTCCCGCCGTGGCTGCAGCGCGTCATGTTCTGGCGCATTTTAATAATAATAATAATAATAATGCATTTTATTTGTAACGCGCTTTACATTCTTGCGAATCTCAAAGTGCATACAGAGAATAAAAGCAGACCATAAAAGCATTAAAAACATAAGAAAACAGTAGAAAAAAATTCTAGTGTTAAAAACATATAAAAACAGTAAAAAACAAAACAAAAAATTCAAGCAAACGCTTTAGAAAAAAGGAAGGTTTTGAGTCCTTTTTTGAAGGTGGTCATGGGTTGTGGTGCCCTCAAGTTATCTGGGAGGGCATTCCACAGGCTTGGGGCAGTAAAAGAGAAAGCCCGGTCACCTATGGTGTGGAGTTTAGTGTCTGGAATGAAGAGAAGGTCCTTGTTGGAGGAACGGAGGGATCAGGTGGCTGGTTTTGGTTTGATAAGTTCTTTCAGGTAGGGGGGAGCATTGCCATACAGGCACTAGTGTGTAAGGAGGGAGATTTTGTATTCTGTCCGGAAAGTTATGGGGAGCCAATGAAGTCAGCGGAGGATGGGGGTGATGTGTTCGTATTTCCGCACCCTCATCAGGATCCTAGCAGCGCAGTTTTGAATGTGTTGTAGCCTTTGGAGGCTCTTGCTAGGGATCCCGATGAGGAGCGCATTGCAGTAATCCAGCCTGGAGGAGACAAAGGCGTGGATGAGCTTCTCAGCATCTGGCAGGGTGAGTGTGGAGCGGAGTTTGGAGATATTTCTTAGGTGGAAAAAGGATGTCTTGCAAAGGTGATTGATATGAGCTTCGAGGTTGAGTTGTGGGTCCAGTTTCACGCCCAGGTTGGTGACTGTGGATGAGAGTGGAAGATTTTGACCGGAGAAGGAGATGCTGGTTATGGGGCATGTTTTGATCTGGTGGGGGGTGCCAATCAGAATGGCTTCGGTTTTTAGGCTATTGAGTTGAAGGAAATTGCAGCTCATCCACGCCTTTATCTCCTCCAGGCAGGTGGACAGAGTGGATGATGGGGATGCTGAGGTGACGGTGGTGACTGGATTGCAGGTGGTGGCTGGCTTGCGGGTGGGCGGGTCTATTTTTAAGTACAATTGCGTGTCATCCGCATAGCAATGGAAGGAGATTCCATGCTTACTGATGACATGTCCAAGTGGCAGCATGTACAGGGTGAAGAGGGTGGGGCCGAGAACGGATCCTTGGGGACACCACAGGTGACAGGGTGGGTCTGGGATTTTTTTCCTCCCAAGGAAACAAACTCGGTTCTGTTGGAGATGTATGAATGAAACCAGTTTAAAGCTGAGTTATGAAGTCCAATGGAGTGAAGGTGGGTGAGGAGAATGCCATGGTGAACTGTGTCAAATGCAGCTGTAAGGTCCAATAGGATGAGCAGAGAGGGGAGCCATCGTCCGCTGCCATAAGAAGGTCAGCAGACCCTGACGAGGGCTGTCTCCGTACTGTGGGCAGCCCGGAACCCAGACTGAAACTTCTCAGCAATGCTGTTTAAACGGAGATGGTCTTGGAGCTGAGCAGCAACCACTTTTTCCAGAACCTTTGATATGAAGGGGAGGTTAGAGATGGGTCTGTAGTTTGCATAGTTATGTGGGTCTAAAGAGGGTTTTTTAAGCAGAGGTGTGATGATGGCAGTTTTTAGTGCAGAGGGGACAAGGCCGGACTGGATTGAGAGGTTTATGATGCTGGTGATAAGAGGGCTTATGGCGTGGAAGTTAAGTTTTATAAGAGCAGTAGGGAGGGGGTCCAGGGCACAGGAGGAGGATTTCATCTTTTGGATGATTTTCTCCACATCATGCTGTGTGATGGTGGAGAAGCAGAGGAGAGGCTGAGAGACTACCGGCTGGGGGGCAGGAGCAGCTGGCGGGGTCAAGGGGCTGGAGAACTGGGAGCGGATGGAATCTACTTTAGCACTGAAAAATGACATGAAGTTATTGCACTGTTCCTCAGAAGCTTCTGTGTAGGTGGATGGTTGGGGTTTAATAAGGTGATTTACAGTTGAAAATAGCTGCTTGGAGTTGCCAGGGGTGTTATTGATAATATGGGAGTAAAAATGTGAGCGTGCGAGTTTGAGGGCTTTTGCATAAGTCTTCTGATGTTCTTTGAAGGCCAGTTTGTGTACAGTGAGTCCAGTGGCCTTGAAACGCCGCTCAAGCACACGGCCAGCTGCCTTTAATTTGCGGAGTTCGCAGGTGAACCAGGGGGCTGAGAGTGAGAAGGTGACTGTCCGGGTCTTAATAGGGGCATGATGATCCAAGAGGGTGGCCAGGGAGTTGTTGTAGAAGTCCACAGCGTCACTGGCAGTTTGGAAGACTAAGGAAGAGAGATGATGGAGGTCCTGAGTTAATATGTCTTGTTTGATGTTTTTGATGTTCCTGAATCTAATTTGTCGTTTGGGCTTGGAGAGGTTTGATGAAAATGGAAGCTCCATTGCAATAACGCTATGATCAGAAATGCCAAGGTCATATACAAGGAGATTATTGATGGGTGCAGAGTGGGTGATGACGAGGTCCAGAGTATTGCCTTTGAGGTGAGTGGGGACATGGACATGTTGGGTGAGGTTAAGGCAGTCCAGTAGTTGCAGGAAGTCGGAAGCAGAGGGGCAGGAGGGATTATTGAGATGAATGTTGATGTCGCCCAGTATGACCAGGTTGGAAGTGGTTGTGCAAAGGGTTGTGAGCAGGTCCTGTAGTTCTTGGAAAAAGATGGCTTTTGGTTTTGGTGGTGGGCGGTAGATGAGTAAAAGTGTCAAAGGGAAGGGGGGTTTGCAAGAAAAGGCCAAGGATTCGAAAGAAGTGTATGTGGGCAGGGGGAGGGGGGACAGATCAAGGTCAGGACGGTGGAGAATGGCCAAGCACACAGCCAAAACTGGGCTAAAACAGAAGCAGAAGCAGGTGCTGATATA
Source organism: Scarus forsteni (assembly GCA_036419115.1). Taxonomy (NCBI): domain Eukaryota; kingdom Metazoa; phylum Chordata; class Actinopteri; order Labriformes; family Labridae; genus Scarus; species Scarus forsteni. The sequence goes on along the minus strand of JAZDUH010000490.1, from coordinate 594,863 downwards.
AGTTTAATCCAGCAGCAGCACGTCATTTTGTGGCGCATTTTAAAAAGGGACACAAAGCAGAAAAACTGGGCTAAAACAGAAGCAGGTGCTGATATAAGCTTACTAGTCATGATCCGCTAGGCCCACAGATTTAATTGAGCTTTTGGTGACAATTGCTGTGTTTTGGTTGACCAACAATTTCTTTGGTTGATTACAGCCCTAGTAACAAGAAAGAAATGGACAGAGCTCGCCCACAGCTAATTAGCTTAGCTCAAACATTGGGAGTCAGTGGGTAGTGTTAGCCTGTCTCTTCATACAGTCATCAGACAAACTCTAAACTGTCTGTGTGCTTGCTGTGACTTGTTTTTTTTTACTCCTTTATGGTACATAACTTCTGTTATCTTCATCTTATCCTCTGCTACTCCTAAACAGAGGCTTGGTTCTGTTGACCTGCACACGGTGAGTGAACCATTTGTTTGTGATCCATTATTAAATTTGCAGGCAATTTGCATCTTCTTGTCATGGACTCAGAAGTGAGGCAAAGCATTCAAACCAAAACATGAATGAAACCTGGAGGAGAAATCTTTGGTTTTAGAGCACTGACGGGTAGCTATAGGTGTTTGACAGACCCTCAGGAGTAACATTATTATTATTTAAATGTTTTTTGGGGCATTTTGTGCCTTTATTGATAGGAGAGAGACAGTGGACAGGCCTGTGAAAGGGGGTGAGAGAGTAGGGGAAGACACTGGTCACAGGCTGGAATCAAACCTGGACCAGCAGAAGCAAGTACATGGGCCGAGCATAGTTGCTAACCACTCCACCAAACCAGCACCACATTATTATTTTATTAATAACTGCTGCGAGGGGTGGTCTGCGAGGCTGCAGCTGGATACCACACACATAAACACACATGAAAACATCGCCGGACAGCCTTACCTTTCCTCCCAGTTGCCATGACGATGATGTGGTTAGGACTGAGGTATGTTCAGGTGATATCTAAGTGATGTCATCACTGAGCCCCTGAGGAAGAGGACAGACAGAAACACAAACAGAAGAAGATTTGGACTTAAGACATGGTTTGTCCACAGGGGGGCACCAAAGTCAACACAACAAAAGTTTCTTAGACTTTCATGTTTTATACGCTGAAATATTTTAGAAATTAAACTTTAGATCAAAATTCTTTGGACTTTAATTAGAATATTTTTCCTTTGTTTTGTGTTTTGTTTTATTGGTGAGTGCATTGTTATAAAGCTGGGTGATTCCCTCCGGTGTATTTACACATGAATCACATAAACATTCATTTACCACACAGAGCAGAAACATCCTTGTTCGGTTACATGGAGACTGCAGCCCCTTTAACCCTGAGATCGGTGCTACTGGTGGACGAGTTTCTCTTTAATGCATGTTTGAGTTTTTTCACATGAATCATACTTTTTTAATTATTATTATGACTAAATTCTTCAACATTTGACTGTAAACATATTTAATCTTCTTTCTCTGACCTGATTATGTGTTTTAACTAATAAAATAAACAAATTAGAACTTTCATCTCATAATTATTACAGTATCTAAAAATGGTGACTCTAATAATCACATACATTTGATTATTTTAAAAATAGTAGTTTTTTGAATTTACATAATTACTTCAATCTTTTTTTACAAACAGAAATATGGGGAATACGCACATATAAATCTCATTCCCCATAATTCACGTCTCCCCAAGAAAAATGGCAACACATATGCAAATAAAATAGAAGAAGATTAAATAAAAGAGCTCTTCTCTTCATAAAAACACAAAAAAAATACACTGACGCTCAAACAAACAACATTCATCCGAGTTTGCCATGTTTACCTCTGCCAGGAGGTGATGTGATCGCAGGCGTCTGTTTGTTGTTTTTTTGTTTGTTGGTTAGTTTGTTAGTGCGTTTGCTTCTCTGTCAGCAAGATAACTCAAAAAGTTATTGACAGATTTTGATGAAATTTTCAGGAAATGTCCGGATTGGGACAAGGAACAAATGATTAGATTTTGGGAGTGATCTGGATCACCTTCTGGATCCGCCATGAAGAGAAAAGCTATTTTCGTGAACTACTGAACTAAAATAGATATATGGTTGAGAACTCACCCATATATCTGGATGGATTGTGGCGCTGGTGGAGGTCTGAGCTCTCCGAGTGCCTTTCTAGTTTTGTAAAGTCTGAGGCTCTGCCTTTGCTTTGTTGTAAAATCTGCCCTCATATTGAATTTTAGCAATTTTCTGGATAATTTAGTCATGACTTTTTACATCATTTATTGTTTTTTTCAATTAATTTCCTACTTTTATTGCTATTATTACTCCTGTCTAATATATCTAACTTTTCATCGTTTAAATCACAGATTTGTTTCATTTTAATGACTTTATGGCTCATTACTCCAACATTTTAATCACATGATTTACTTTTAATCTCCTTTGTTTGACTTACAGTCAAAAATGTTTTTCTGTCAATTGAAATTAAAAACTTTTCATATCATGGAATTGCCTTTAAAGTTTAACTTGCTCACATTGTTTGGACTCAAAACTTTGACTTTCCAACTCAATATTTTGATGTGTGATCTCGTTATTACTTCCTATAAATTTGATAACCATACTTTCTGTTTATTCCATACATTTTTTTTCCTGCTTCTTGGCTTGAGCTGAGTCCTGTGTCAGTTTTTCTCTCTAAGCCTGTCAGAGAATATAGACACTATTATCAGCTATAATGGCTTTCTAAATCAAATATGTTGGCATCTGCCCCTCGCATATTAAAATCTGTGATTGAGAAACTGCACAGCTGGTTTGATTGGGGCCCATGTTACATGTTAGTGCCCCTGCCTCACAGAAACAGAAGCTCAGAGTCAAAGCAACAGTAAATAAAAGCCTTCTGGCACTGGAGGAGATGATTTGACAAACTGAGCTCTGCTGCTCATCCAGAAACACTCGTCCCTACAAATATGTCCCCATTTAGACCCAACAACCAAAGTACAAATAAAGCAAGTAGGAAAATCAATAAACTTGGATACCTGGAACCACTGATCAGTTTGTCTTTGGATCTTCCATGTTGAAATGTAAGTCCTTGTTTATTTAAAAACGCTGGAGATATTTTGTGTGCAGTATACTTTTCTTTTTTATTAAAAAATGTTTTAAACTAAGAATCAAAAAATATAACTTATGTGTTTATGTTTGAAAGAAGAAAAGTCGGAACAAATATTAAACACAGACGTGTTTCAGTTTTGGGGATAAAGTTTGGAATGAGCTCAGGGATTAATTAAAATTGTCATTTTTTTAATCTATCTTAAAGTTCAGAAAAACCTTTAATAAACTAATGCTTATAAGGTTTAATGGTCACACGGTATTATGACGTGTTTTTCCTCTTTATCTTGGATTGCACAAGAGAGGCAAAAATAAGCCACAAGCTTCAGCCTATGGCTTACTGTATGGAACTGAAATAAAAAATATTAAATAATCATTCAAAGGAAATAAAGATGCTGTACGATGAATGAGATTATCACCAAAAGAATGAAAAAAAAACAAAAGAAATAATCCATGGACGACCCGCGCAGTGTTTGGTTGTTTCTATTTTAAAACTCTTGCTGTCCAGTTCATCACTGAGGCATTTTCACCTCATCATTTCCATAAGTTCCTGTTAAGTCCTGGCTGTCAGTCCCTCTTTTTCTCCACCGCCCAGTCTTCAACCTGAGCGCGCGTGACTGATGGAGACAGTCATACCTGCTGCGCACACGTCAGGCCTCGTGCTCTGTCATCGCGATTTGATGAAGATTTATGGAGACTAACTGACAGTCCCCGCCTTACTTTGGAGTGCATCGTGACAGCAGCGACAGGAGACTTTCATGTATGATCCCGTGAGCTCGAGCACGCACACGCGCACGTAGGCTATCCCGGGTTGGATCAGGTAAACTCACCTTTCGACGCTCTCGTGCAGCGCAGACCCGTCCTCACCTCCCGTTATCGCTCACTTTGTCCTTGAGAGGATGATGATGATGATGGTGAGGATGCTGGGATGTACGGGCTCTGCCGAGGATCAAATACCCTCCGAGCGCGCGTCCGTGTGCCTTTAAAACGGGCGCGCGCGTGGCGTCTGCGTAATGGTGACTCAGCCCATCAGTGAGAGGACGCGACAGGACGGAGAGTGGAGAAGATTCACGCAGCAGAGCAGAGACCATCCAGGAGTAAGAGGGGGGAAAGTGATCCCAACACTCTGAGGCCACTCTATTAGGTACAGCCATTAAACCACCAAAATCACATGGCAGCAATTCAGTGCATTCAGGCATGTAGAGATGGACAAGGCAGCCTGCAGAAGATCAAACTGAGCGTCAAAATGTAGAAGAAAGGGGACTTAGGTGAGTCTGCTGGTCTGTCAGACACTGCCAGACTCTGGGGTTTAGATGGTCCAAAGAGGAGAAAATGTCCAGTGAGCTGCAGTTGAGATCAGTGAGACAGTTGAGACAGTTTCATAGTGGAATTTGTTTTTGTCATTACCTCTGCCGAGGAGCTAATGTGTGCACCTGCGTCTGTTTGTGTGTTTGTTTGTTTGTTTCTGTGTCTTACCCAGCCTCCTTTGCAATGCCAGCTGAGGAGTTCTCCACATGGACAAACATGAGCAGAGAGCGCATGGTGATCCAGAATTGTATCCTGGCAGGGTCTACACTCTCTGAGTGCTTTTCTAGTTTGTTTTTCATTGTTATATTCATCTGTTTAACATGGAAACACAGTCACACTGATGAGTGTCCCAGATGCACTGCACAACCATAAAAAACATTATTAATTATAGATGTATTCATTATATATATTCTTAATGTTTGTTTGATCCCTCGATCCATGATTGTATTGATTATTCCACATAGTAACTATCGTTACAACCACATAGGCATGAGGTCAACATCCCAAGGGCCTACATTTAATACATTTATATTCAACAAATATGCTATAAAGATTGTTTGACTGAGTCTATATTCAGCAGACAAATGTGATTTTAGCCCCTTCTATCTCTGTCTGCATGTATGTGTATATACAAATATATATATATATGTATTTGTATCTATGCATATACATTATGTGTATCTATGAAATGAAGAGTATGGCTTCAACCTGCTGTGTTGTAGAGCGCCTTGAGATAATACTTGTTATGAGCTGGTGGTATACAAATAAAGATCCATTGAAATTAATTTTGGTTTTAGTTTTACAGATAGCTTGTTGTCGGCTTGTCCGTGTATGTGTTTATGAAACCTTTAAGCATGGCCAGTGAATCAGCTTGTTTGACATGTTTGGTGATATCCAACTGTCAGCCAATACCAGCAAATATGTGTATTAAGAGTAAAATCTGAGTATTTAGAGTCCCTGCAAGCATGACAGCCTCAGAATAAAGTACAAAACCAGTGAAGTTGGCACGGTGTGTAAATCGTAAATAAAAACAGAATACAATGATTTGCAAATCCCTTTCAACTTATATTCAATTGAATACACAGCAAAGACAAGATACTTAACGTTCGAACTGGTAAACTTTATTTTTTGCAAATATTAGCTCATTTGGAATTTGATGCCTGCAACATGTTTCAAAAAAGCTGGCACAAGTGTCAAAAAAGTCTGAGAAAGTTGAGGAATGCTCATCAAACACTTATTTGGAACATCCCACAGGTGAACAGGCTAATTGGGAACAAGTGGGTGCCATGATTGGGTATAAAAGCAGCTTCCCTGAAATGCTCCGTCATTCACAAACAAGGATGAGGCGAGGGTCACCACTTTGTGAACAAATGCGTGAGCAAATCGTCCAACAGTTTAAGAACAACATTTCTCAACCAGCTATTGCAAGGAATTTAGGGATTTCATCATCTACGGTCCGTAATATCATCAAAAGGTTCAGAGAATCTGGAGAAATTACTGCAGGTAAGCGGCAAGGCCCAAAACCAACATTGAATGCCGGTGACCTTCAATCCCTCAGGCGGTACTGCATCAAAAACCGGCATCACTGTGTAAAGGATATCACCACATGGGCTCAGGAACACTTCAGAAAACCACTGTCAGTAACTACAGTTGGTCTACATCTGTAAGTGCAAGTTAAAACTCTACTATGCAAAGCCAAAGCCATTTATCAACAACACCCAGAAACACCGCCGGCTTCGCTGGGCCGAGCTCATCTAAGATGGACTGATGCAAAGTGGAAAAGTGTTCTGTGGTCTGACCAGTCCACATTTACAATTGTTTTTGGAAACTGTGGTTGTCGTGTCCTCCGGACCAAAGAGGAAAAGAACCATCCGGACTGTTATAGGCGCAAAGTTCAAAAGCCAGCATCTGTGATGGTATGGGGGTGTATTAGTGCCCAAGGCATGGGTAACTTACACATCTGTGAAGGCACCATTAATGCTGAAAGGTACATACAGGTTTTGGAGCAACATATGTTGCCATCCAAGCAACGTCTTTTTCATGGACGCCCTGCTTATTTCAGCAAGACAATGCCAAGCCACATTCTGCACGTGTTACAACAGCGTGGCTTCGTAGTAAAAGAGTGCGGGTACTAGACTGGCCTGCCTGTAGTCCAGACCTGTCCCCCATTGAAAATGTGTAGGGCATTATGAAGCGTAAAATACAACAACGGAGACCCCAGACTGTTGAACAACTTAAGCTGTACATCAAGCAAGAATGGGAAAAAATTCCCCCTGAAAAGCTTCAAAAATTGGTCTCCTCAGTTCCCAAACGTTTACTGAGTGTTGTTAAAAGGAAAGGCGATGTAACACAGTGGTAAAAATGACCCTGTGACAACTTTTTTGCAATGTGTTGCTGCCATTAAATTCTAAGTTGATGCTTATTTTCAAAAGAAAATAAAGTTTCTCAGTTCGAACATTAAGTATCCTGTCTTTGCTGTGTGTTCAATTGAATATAAGTTGAAAAGGATTTTCAAATCATTGTATTCTGTTTTTATTTACGATTAACACAACGTGGCAACTTCACTGGTTTGGGGTTTGTAGAAAAGATATCTCAGTTGGCCTCATGTGACTGGCTGCTTTTTGATTGACATGGAGAGAGAGATAGACAGATGGGTGGATGGACAGACAGACAGAGTTGATAGATTATTTTATCTGTTAATTTATTTGTTTGTTGGTGTGTTTGCCTGTCCCAGGGGGAAACTTGTTTTCACTGGCTGTCAAATGAGAATTGACATGTTTGGAAACAGAAAGCACACTGTTTACCAGAGCCGACCCAACCCAATATGTCACCCCAGGATTTACATACACTAAAAAATAGCATGGTTTACCATTGTCCTTAATTTACTTACTTTTGTTGTTATACACTCCTGATTAAAAATTTACAGGTTTAGTGTGTAGAAGTTGGCAGCATCTCGCCAACAAAAATAGAAATTTGTAGGATATACTGTTTCAGTTTGTATGCAAAGTCTGGTACACAACCATCCCCATAAAACTTTGATTTTCTTTTTAATGAATTAGAAAATGATTTTTGTATTTATGTACCGAGAGTCTCCCTTTTGTGGAGGCTGACATAACGATCTACCATGTTGTCTACTGGTTGGTTTTGGGGACAAAAAGAGCGAAAGACAATTTTGCTTGATTTTCATTTGCTTGTGTTACTTAAAGTTTACAAAACCAATAACAATAATCTCTTAGTGAAGTGATGTGCTTCTAACGGAGTGGCTCGTTTGAAAATCGAACACTAGATGTCGCTAAAATGCCAGTTTCTATACACTACACCTTTAAGATCAGTAGAAAAATGTCAAGAATTTACATGTCGAGCTAAAAAATGCAAAAAGAAGAAATTGGAATGAGACAAAAAAATTGGAGTAAGCTATTTTTTCACAAACAACCATAAAGCTGAAATAAGCTGTTCATTAGCTGATCAAAAGTTAAGACCACCTCTAAAAAAAAAAAAAACACCCCCTAAAAGAGAAATAAAATTGTCAAAAACTGACTCAGAAATGAGTGGCTGCAGAATTGTAGTTAATCAGCTCAAAAATAGTTTCAGCTTGATGGCAGTGTTTCCAAGAGGCTTGTAGGAATGTTGCTCTGAGTGGGGAAGATGGCTTCACGATTGGCTTCCACTGTCTGGACCTGATGTTCATTTTTGTGAAATTCACTGACCTTCCCCAAATGCTTACAGCTGGACTGAGATCAGAGGAACGTGCAGGACGGTCCAAAAGAGAGAAAATATTCCTCTGGAAGAAATTCTTTGTCAGGGGGGCACATAAACCAGGGCCCTCAAGCCCAAATTCCACTGCATGCGTATCCGGTCCGTCTCCGCTCCGCTGCGGCAGCGGAGCCGATCCGTTTCCATTATAAGCAATGCGTGTACTTCCACCAGCTGCAGCACGGCTCCGGCACGGCTGCGTATCTGCTCCGCCGGCCTCCGGCAGACGAGAGAGATACGACTTCTGAAATGGCATACTAACATACTACATACTACAAACCCATTGTGTATATACTGTATACTACATACTATCAGTATGATTAGAATGCCAACCGTTCACACTGTAGTATACTACTAAGTTTCCCATGATGCATTTCAAACCTCTGACGAAAAAAATCAGAAGCACACCAGGCTATCAAATATCTCTGTTGATTTACCACATTTGAAAGTTCAGAGAGCATTTTAGGCAAGAAAGTCACCACGTAGAATACCAAAATGTGGTCATTTGAGCCATAAAACACACGGATACAAATTCCATTTCGACATTTCGGACATTCCGCTATGCCGCTATTATGCTATCGACGAAACTTCCAGTCGGCTCCAAAACAAGAGCCCATTTACAAAAGCGTTAAAGAACTAAAAGGAGATCATCAAAGACGCATTTATTTTGAAAATGGGAAGTTTGCTAGTGGCCGATTTTTAGCTGAATGCCGGTCGGTCGTGTATGGCGCAATGCATTATGGGGCGGTTGAGCGTGAGTAGTATGCCCACCTCGCATACTAAACATTTTTTCCAATCATACATCCGGGTATTTCTCGTACACTCAATCTTTTCATACTATCCAGTGTGAACACACTACATACTCATTTTGACGTCACACTTAGTATGAGTAGTACGTTAGTATGCCATTTCGGACACAGCCACAGAATATCGTGCGGGACAGGAAGTTGAGCACAAACACAAAATAAAACATATGTAGATGTTTCAAAATAAAATAAACCGTGTCAACAATGGAAAAGTACTGTACCTGGAAAACGTCATAGCCTATAGGGTGGAAACAGACCTGGTGTCAAAAGTTCAGTCTCACCCCACTTCACCATGGATGAGGAGCTTTTGATTTTGGAAGTGCAAAACCACAAAATAGGCCTACTTTATGAGCTCGTTGACCTGCTGCAAGGCAGAGCCGCAATGCTTCTGCAGACGGATCCAGTGGGAGTTGACGCGCGTCAGATGACGGAGCGGAGCGGAGAAGGACCGGATACGCATGCAGTGGAATCCCCCAGTCAGTCGTCACACACAGACCAGGGCCCTCAGCCATAACACAGACCAGAACCCTCAGTCTTCACCACAAAGACCAGGGGCCTCAGTCATTAAACACAGACCAGAACCCTCAGCCATAACACAGACCAAAACCCTCAGTCTTCACCACAAAGAGCAGGGCCCTCAGCCATAACACAGACCAGAACCCTCAGTCTTCACCACACAGACCAGAGGCCTCAGTCATGTAGCGAGATGAACTGAAAAAATCTTAAAGGACAAGAATGTCTTCATTCCTTCCTCCCTCTCTCTGGAGGACCCTGGTTGTAACTCACTAGAGACATGCAGAGCCACAAAGTCTGTCTTTATTTCCTGCTAACTACAACGAGCAGACATCTGCGTGGATGTTAGAGATGCATTTATTACTCTGGACTTCCTCCCTAAACAGTGATTGGCTGA